>JADBJO010004557.1:45000-47500 GCA_016801955.1 Conus betulinus
ACAATTCTGAGTGCGTTTTCTAAAACTGCTTAAATTTGACCTGTCAGTGTCTGGTAAGAGTGTGATCAGAAAATGTTCCTTTTTTTCATATCATCTATCATCCGTACCTCCTGTGACACCTCTCTCTCTCTCTGTGTGCTCGACCTGACCTGTTTCTCTTCTCTCGTGCAGTCCCAGACACCAACCTGATGCCTCTCTCTTCAGTAGAGCAGTAAAAAGAAAACCTTTACCAGGATAATAATTATGCGCTAATACGCTTTTATTTACATCCAGTCCCTTTTAAATGTGGTCTACCATGTCAACTGAATTATCTGTCACGTGAGGATAATGTAATGGAGAGAGAGAGAGAGAGAGAGAGAGAGAGAGAGAGAGAGAGAGAGAGAGAGAGAGAGAGAGAGAGACAGACAGACAGACAGACAGATACAGAGAGAGACAGAGACAGAGATAGAGAGAAGATGCAGGAAGGCAGTACACGAGGTAATGTGTGGGAAGCGGTCACTCACGCCTTCCCACATCAACATCCTCATTGGTATCACCGTCGAGAGGGTGTCGCCAGTCCCTTTGTCTGTGACATCATCAGCCCCCTGCAACACACACACACACACACACACACACACACACACACACACGCACATGCACACACATACACACCATGCACACGCACACATACACGCATGCACACGCACACACACATGCACACGCAACACACACGCGCGCGCGCGCGCACACACACACACACACACACACCCCGAGACGTCATCTTCTTTTCATTGAAAAAAAAAATTCTGGTGACATTACCGTTGTCACTGGGTTTTTTTTTTATGTAAACGTTGAAATAAAAACAATATGATCCTAACAAGTAATCGTGATAAACATACAAAGTTCTGAAACCTACTGACTGGGCCTAGTAGAAAATTCAATTACCACGGGAGCCGGAACAGTTCAGTGGTTGAGTGCCGGACTCGTAATCTTGGTGACCCTGGGATTGCGGGTTCGAATCTCCGCCGGGCCGTTTCGGTACAGGGGGATTTTTCCCTCGCAGTCAACATTTGTTCTGACTCCATTTCCCATACAGTCCTTCGAGTGGACTATAAACCCGAGGTTCCGTGTGTGAACGCACGATAACATCTCGCACACAAGTAAAATCCCATCACCAACTTTCGGAAGAGTAGGCCAGTTTGGCCGTTGGTATGGATGACACATTACACATAGCATGCGCCTTCCCCGAAGTTGGAGTATGGCTGCCTTAATGGCGGGATAAAAAACGGTCATACACACAAAACTCCACTGCCTTTGTTGGGCAGATGGGACTGATCCTTGTCTGTCTATACAGGGAGTGTCCGCAGCAGCATCAGCCTGCGCATGCAGAAAAAAAAAAAAAGATTACCATTACTTTATATCGTTCAACAAAGCTGTGTTTTACATATCCAGGCACTACTTCTAAAGCCACATCTCCACTATTATCAGTATGATACCTACCCTGAACCTTACTATTATGATAGATTCTGATTCGTATGTACAGTCACAGAGAACGTATTATTAGATTTCAATCAAAACAAGCACTGAATAAAATAGATATGTTTGCTTTAGAGAATGAGAGTGAGGAAAAGAAGAAACGAGTAACAGAGCCCGATATAAAACAAGCGAATGGAATAGGAGGGGGGAAAGGATGGGTATAGAAGAAGGAAGAATGACAGAGAAGATACCATCACGAAACTGTTATGCCGTAGTACTCACTTCTTGTCATAGAGCGTTTTTTTTTTTTTTTTTTTTTTGGTTGGTTGGCTGGCTTTTTGTTTACTTTGTTTTTATTTTGACTTCTGTTGTTAAACGTTTTCTTACTGAAAGTAAGTATACCTGCAGAGATCCAAAATTTCTATAAGCCTCTAGTTGCGTGTCTACATGTAATAATATATATTCATTGTTATATATGTGTAACCATTTGGCGCATCTCTGTGTATTTTGAAAAATGTGTATAGTGGAAAATGTGTATACAGTACAAATACTGAAAGCATTTATGGGATATGCATGTATAAACCTGATATATAGATATGTAATCGTGATAAAAGAACGAAACACAAGTTCCTAAAAGTTTGTACAATAACCTAACTGTTGTGAAGGTTTAGACTAAAAATGCTGACGATTTTCTTTTTTTTACGATTGGATCATGAATTTTTTTTCCATGAATCATTTATGTGACTGAGGCTTCCTCTTGTCTTATGATTATGTCCCCAAGGCCACCCCAGCTCCATTTGAAAGCGTATTTTGTTTTTTTTTTTTTTGTTTGTCTGTTTTAAAGGATGTGTTATTGTTTGTCTGTCTATTGCTATTGAAGGCGTCATCAGCACAGACAATCGTTTTTTAGGAAAACGTGTTGTATTCGCAAAACGAGAATGAGAGTAGCAGGCTAGCTCTGATGTCCCCCTCTCTCCGTTCGCCCTTCCCCGTCCCCTATTTCCTTTCTCACCCCCACCCCTCTCCAAACCCCAATCCCATTATC
>JADBJO010004557.1:52500-55000 GCA_016801955.1 Conus betulinus
AGGTCATAGGCTGATGAGCCTACAAATCCCCTTGCTCCAAATTCTGTGGCGAGAATCCGAGCCTGAAAGCCAGATTCCCTCAAAGTGCTCGCTAGACTGGCATACTTCTGTCTTATAGAGGTGCACTTGCTCCATTCTGCTTTCGAATGGCACAGTGAGGTCGATCAGAATCATTTGTTTTGATGAACCTGAGTGGAGAACAATATCTGGTCTCACGCCACTCTTCGTGATGATCGTCGATTCTCCCTTTCTGAAGGTCTACTGAGCATTCCCACTCAACTGCTCTACAGAAACGTCGGGATCAGCATGTCTATCTATCTATCTATATATATATACACACACACACACACACACACACACACACACACACACACACACACACACAGACACACATTGTTTTCAGTGTTATATATGCCTTTCCGTTCAGTTACAAATGTTGCAACATGAGATGTTTTTGTCAGTTTATACTGTTACACGTTCTCATCTATCTGTTAAACAATATCATCAACCCTATCCCTCCCTTTGTGACAAAAAATGCAGTTATCACTATCGAACAGTTACATTAGTCCACATGCCTCTAAGGGTAGTTTTCATTTACACCCATATCTGCCTATGTGTAAACACACAAAAAACATTTCGACCAGCTATTTACCATGAGGTTTCATTCTATTTTGTAAAGCCCCGCGTTTTAGCGTTACGTTAAATCAGATGGTCATAAATCGATCTATGTTATTCGTTGTACAACCATCTCTGTACAACCATCTCTGTCTGTCTGTCTGTCACTCTGTCTGTCTCTCTCTCTCCTGCACCTGCTTTCTCCTCTTTCATTCTTTCAAAGCTATCGACCCATTTGCTTGTCCATCGTTGCATACGCGTGCTTCTTCTCAGCCCATGGTAATGTCAGTCTGTTTGTTTGTCAGTATGTCCGCGCGAGCGTGTGCATAACTCACGTCCGTCTCCTGGATAATGGCCGACCCTGTGGAAGGTGGGGAAGAGATTTCCTCGCGGTAATAGAAGTGCGTGCCAAGTTGGGGGGCAGCGGCTTCGTGTTCGTTCTCTTATCACAGTACACGCCCGGTGGTGTCTGAAGGTTACAAAAACAAGGCTGAGAACAAGAGGAAAAAGAAGAGGAGAAGAAGAAGAAGAAGAAGAAGAAGAAGAAGGAGGAGGAGGAGGAGGAGGACGAGGAGGAGGAGGAGGAGGAAGAGGACAAGAAGAACAAGAGCAAGAAAGAGAAGACCCAGAACAAAAAGAAGAACAAGGAGAAGACCAAGAAAAAAAAAGAACAAGAACAAGAAGGAAAAGAACAAGAACAAGACGAAGACCAAGAACAAGAAGAACAAGAACAGGAAGAACAAAAACAAAAATTTGAACAAAAACGACATGAAGAACAAGAACGAAAACAAGAACAAGAATTAAAAAAAAAACAAATATGATGATGAGATGGTGGTGATGATGATGATGATGATAATGATGATGATGATGATGATGATGATGATGATGATGATGATTACGATATTGAAAATGGTGGTGGTGGTGGTGACGACAACGACGATGACAATGAAAAGTGGTAAAGCTACGAAATGCCCAGTTAACGAAGTTAACAAATGAAAAAGAAAGAAAAATATTTGTTCTGACGATGATGATGATGATGATGATGAAGGGGGAATGCTTAGAATGCTCCAAATAGCTACAATATTGATGAATGTTTAAAACAATGAAGAGAAGGAGAAAGGACAGGATTTGTTACGGGTGTAGTAATAGTAGAAGTAGTTGTAATAACAGCAGCAGGAGCCGTAATGATAGTAGTTGCAGCAGTAGTAGCAGCAGCACCAACAGCAGCTGTATGATATAGTAGTAGTACGTAGTAGTAGTAGCAGCAAAGGCAGCAAGCGGCAGCAGTAGTTGTAGTAGCAGCAGAAGCATTAGCAGTAGAAGCACCAACAGAAAGGGGAGTAGTAGTAGTAATAGCAGCAGCAGCAGCAGCAGCAGCAACGGTAGTAGTACTAGAAGCTGCTGCTACTGTTATTGTTGTTGTTGATGTCGATGATGATGTATTAGATGAAGAAAACGAAGATCAAGAATGTTTTGATGATGAATATCAATGATAACGAAAATGGCAAATATCCCGATTAATGCCAAGATTCTTGTTTTGTTGTTGCTATGAATAAGTACTAAAGTACTTCACAGGAAAGTATTCATGCTAAGAGTGACACGTCTATCATGACGTCTTCTTCGTTTTTAATCTAATTCAAACATTGGTTTTCTATCGTGTGGGCTAAAACTGTGTTGTAGCCGAAAGCATCGGTCATTTACGCACAAATATGGTATGCATTGTGAGTGAATATATGATATGGGGCATCAATTTTCTTCTCTTTTTTTCCCCATTCATTATCTCTCGCCACTCCGACCTGCCGTTTTTTGACACATCGACATCACATCGCCAAAGTACTACATATTTTCACAAGGAAACGAAAAAAAGAATGGCTGTAAAATAGAA
>JADBJO010004557.1:77500-140000 GCA_016801955.1 Conus betulinus
TTTTTTTTTTTTTTTTCAATCTACAACATCTTACCAAACGGGCCTTATTTACACAAAGGCACGCACACATGCCTTTGTACAAGCAACGAACATTTGGTATCTGTCTGTCTGGTTAGATTTTTCTTTTTTGTTTGCTTGCCTTCATTCTGCTTTTTTTTTTGTGACCTCAGTTCTGATTTCCTCTTCGTGTCGATACCCGCAGATTTTGTCGTCAAAGTCGTCGGACTGTCAGCACAGTAAAGCAACAGAAGTGCAACGTGTGCTCTGCTGAAATACCTCCTTTGGTATAGCCCTGGTCTCGTAGACTGCCGCATCTTGGGCTACAACTGGATGAATCTAAATGTAGTTTATGAAATGTCTTTCTTGCCGAAAATATGTGTGTGTGGTGTGCTATTCTCTACATGCAGCAATAAAAATCGTGTCTTACAGCAGACCTTTAGCAGGTTTAATACAAAGTTTGAAAGAAAAAATCAATTCATGAATACTAAAAAAAAAATTTTTTTTTTTTAAATTAAAAAAAAAAAAACCTAAGCATAAGAATGCGCGCTTACTTCCTCACAAACATGTCTGCTTGTTATTCATTTTCCAAAAGTTCGACCTTATGGTTAAAATATCAAAATTCTAATGTGGACTTCTTTAAAATCCGCCAACAACGTCAAGGGCCTTTTGTACCTGGACGTCAACTTCGGTCGGACATTGCAAATAAACAGCCTCCTTTCCTGTGGGATGTTTAGTTTGAATTGCTGTAGGGTTTAACTGTCTACTTATTTTTTGCTCTCTCCACGCTCCGATCCACTGACTGCTTCCCGCCTAACTCCCATCTTTCACCTGTGTGTGTGTGTGTGTGTGTGTGTGTGGTGTGTGTGTGTGTGTGTGTGTGTGTGTGTGTGTGTGGTTTGCGTGCGCGCGCGCGCGCGCCGCGCGTGCGTCCGTGTGTGTGTGTGTGTGTGTGTGTGTGTGTGTGTGTGTATAAATATTACAATGTGTGTGTGTGTGTGTGTGTGTGTGTGTGTGTGTGTGTGTGTGTGTGTGGTGGTGTGTATTATTATTACAATTGTGAATAGACATTTAAAAAAATCAGTTAAAATTGTTATTGTTAGTGTGAATGTATGTAGCAAACTATGTATGAATGGTTTAGGAATGATAGCACTAACAGGGCATAGAAAATGAGACTATATAAAACAACAAAAAATCAAGTGCAAACCTAAACCAAATACACCCATCAATCAATTAGTCAAACCATTGAACAAAAAGAATTAAAGCTTATTCTGAAAAAAAAAAAAGAAAACATAGCCCTCCTCGATCAATTAAACAGCCAACTTACAAGAGAATAAACAAATAAAGTAAATGTAGAATGAAAGTGAGGAAAAGACAGCAAATCAGACGGACTAACAGACAGTTTCTGGACTACAAACTCGTTGCCCTCACACGTACGCATATCAAAGCATCCGATCAGACGAAAACAAAAAATTCGAACACGGCTACTGGCAGTAACAGTGACGGCCTGAACACAATAAAGTAGACCAAGTTAGACTAGAGATACAGGCAAGCAAAGAGGCAAAGTCTTCATTTTATCTCTGATGGAACAACGAAGAGATAGCGATGCTACCACAATGTGTGTGTGTGTGTGTGTGTGTGTGTGTGTGTGTGTGTGTGTGTGTGTGTGTGTGTGTGTGTGTGAGAGAGAGAGAGAGAGAGAGAGAGAGAGAGAGAGAGACAGACAGACAGACACGGTGACAGAGACAGACACACAGACATTCAGTAGACAGACGTTCAGAGGAGAGGCAGACAATCAGAGAGAGACAGAGAGAAGCAGACAGACAAACAGGCAGACATATAGACAGACAGACTGAGACGGTGACAGAGACAGAGAGACAGACAGAGAATTCGTAATATGTACGCCAAAACATAACACTGCAATCCCATTCTGCACGCATATTCAAAAGTCGTCAATCATTCAATCAATCAATCAATCAATAAAGCAATCAAACAATCGAGCAATCGTCCAATAAAACAACCCAATCAATCAGCCGACCACCAAGTGATCAGTAAGAAACATGAACAAAACAACAGATAGCTGACTAGCCAAATTCTTAACCTGAAAAATTACAGACTCAGATTACATGGATATATGAAATATTTGATTAAAAGAAAAAATTTGATATGAAAAGATGGTGCATTTTAATACGGTTTTTATGACTCTTTCACAGAACACATATTCACTCGATCGATCACTCACAAGCACACTCACAAGCACACACACACACACACACACACGCACACACACACACGTGTACGCATGTTAATGCGCGCAGGCACGCGCGCGCGCGCGCGCACACACAACACACACACACACACACAACTGAAAAGGGAGACAAGAGAGGAGGAACTTTTCGCGAAAGACGTCGTAGCAACAGGCCTAATGCTGAGTTGCAAGCCTTCTTTCACTTCTCGCTTTTAGATCTCCGGTTTTTTTTTTTTTCGTCAATGCTGTGCTGTTGTTGTTAATCTAAAACATTTAGAAAGTGATGAAAGTATTCATAACTGTTCAGTTTCGTTTTCAGATCGATTGATAATGCGATTGGAATATTCGAGATTATGCTAGAATGTTTACCAGGCTTCGGTAAGTTGCTAGTACATTACCGAAGGTTCGAGAAATGTTGTAGAAGCTGGTCGAATCACATTCACTCGTAAGCATGCCGCGATTATATTGGTTGAGTTACCGATATGCAGAATATTCTAGAAAAGAATGTTCGAGTTTATTCGCGAATGTTCTTTACATAACACTAAAAAGGATGACAGCTGTGCGACTGAGGAAAACTGAAATGGGAGTGGCTGAAGAGTTCAAGTCATTGTCGAACACAGTAGCGTTCGAGTCTTCACCGAGTTTGAGTTTAGTCGATGAAAAAACTGCTACTAGTCGAATATCGGCTGCTGCACGTACGATTGAGTTCCTGTACGACTTATCGAACCCGAAGGTCAGTTGATAGCTGTTTGTTGTTCGATATTCTTCAACGTTTGTAAATAAAAGGATCCTCTTCGTTTCAATACTGCCTGGTGAATTTTGTCGTCTGCAAGCTGAACACCCACCACAGGATAGATCTACAACGAACTCTTACACGCTACTGCGTTAACCTGTATATGTTCACTCATCTTGTAGGCCACCGAGGAAGTCAGGCGGTCTAGAGTGTAACATGTGGGGGCCAAGCCGGTGATCCTGCTACACTGGTGTTTATTCCAGAGATTTTATTCACTAGCCTGTACTAAACAAACTGCGATTTTGAAGGCACCAGTCCAGATCTACAATGACAAACTCCGTCATGTACTGCATCGGCTGTCGTCTGAGAAGAATCAAAATTTAGATGAAAACGTTCATCGTCAAGGGTGTCTTCATCCGTGTTTTGTGTACACAGTGTTGAGGTGGGGGGGGGGGGGGGGGGGGGGGGGGGGGGTTACAGCGTTTAGTGAATCGAGCAGATCCAGGGAAGTGGAGGAAACTGTCGCCTGTGCCTGCTAGAGCAATTAGGAGTATACAAAGCTAGGAGAGTCAAACGGAAGAAAGACTACCTGAGTCTGTAGTTGATTGAAACACTGGAAAGTAGTTTCAGTGACTGATTGCTTGGCGTTAGTCTGAGTTACCACGGAATGCGTGACGATTGGCGTTCAAGAGTGTCTTCATCCGTGTTTTTGTACACACAGTTGGGGGGGGGGGGGGGGGGGGGGGGGGGGGGGTACAGCGTTCAGTGCATCGAGCAGATCCAGGGAGTGGAGGGGAAAAGGAAAACCCCGCCTGTGCCTGCACGAGCAATTAGGAGTGTACAAAGCTAGGAGAGTCAAACGGAAGACTGCTGCCTGAGTCTGTAGTTGGAAACACTGGAAAGTACTGTTTCCAGTGACTGATTGCTGACGTTAGTCTGAGTTTACCATGGAATGTGTGAAGACTGGAAAGGAACATGAAACTTGAAACTGAAAATATTCAAAGAGGCTGAGGAAAAGTCTGCAGCATGTGAACTGGAAAGATGAAAAATAGACTAGAACAGGGGGCGGATCAGTTAGTCTTGGAGGGGGTTCCAAAAAATGTTTTAGGGGGGTTTGGGGGGTATCCCCCAGTAGGGTACATGGGGCAACGCCCCCTGTTGGGTGTCAAGGGGACAGCCCCCCCCCCCCCCCCCCCGAAACTGTTTGAAAAAAAACGCAAATTCTGGAGGCTCAGGAGGCCATTCCTGGAAGCTAAATGCATTTATAATGGACAAAGCAAAAGCCATGTAAAATGATCAAATAATGAGCTAATATACTGACTCACCACAAAGCGGAGTGGTTTCCTTACTGTCGTAGGAGGTTTTGGGGCAGCAGTTTCATCTGTGATCTGTGCTTTAAGGCATATGAGTCAACTGCTGCTTCAATGTCCACTGGGATGTCGCGGTGAATTTTTATAAGGGCAAGTCCATTCAGCCTCTCTGTTGTCATAGTTGATCGCAGATAGTTCTTCAGTGTGTGGAGCTGAGAAATTGTTTTTTCACATTCTTTTGTTGTGATTGGTTGGGGTGCACAGAAGTCTTAACAGGCAGTGGATGTTGGGATAAAAGTCTGCATCACACTCCCGGAGAGGCTGCTTTGAACTGTTGATAGAACACTGGGAGGTCTCTCCTGTGCAACTTTCCTCCACTAGTGGACCACCTGTGGATCTCTGCAGGCAGGCTTTCATAATCTGGCAAGTCAGTGTCCAACAGAGTGGCCAAGGCCTGAAAAGCCTTCTGGAACTGTCAAGCATGGTCCTGGTAGCTGGACAAGGTTTATCTGGAACAAGCTGGAGTCCATCCTTGGCAAGCTCAGCATTTTTGAACCTGTCAGTCATTTGTGTGGTCAGATGATCCAGAAATGGCACAGCGATTCGAGGTCTGAAGTAGCCTGCTTCACTGTCTGCTGGGTGGTTCTCTCTCAGAGTCTGCCTTCCAGCTCGTCGTGGCATAACCTGGGTGGTATTGAAGTTTTCTGCCATGCTCACAGCTTCTCTAAGCCATGCTTCTTTGAACACATCTTCGATATTTGTCCATAGCCCTTGGATGCTTTCAGCAACATTGCCTATTTCTCCAGAGGCATGAACAATGTCCCTTGCCCGTTTTCTGAAGTTTAGCAGTCAGATGCTGGAGATACTGCAAGCACCTCTGCACAGCCACAAAACAAGAAAACTGCTGTCACTGATGGAGAACAGCAAGCCATGAGCTCTGGTGATGGTGTCGCTGTCCCATTCTTCACTGTCATCTAAAGTGCCATGTGCCATTTGACCCAAACAATCGAACACAACCTTGTGAAAGCACAGCAGACGTTTTCAAAAGCATGGTGTCTCTCTGTCCAGCGTGTCCGGCATAGATCCACCAGCTTCTTTTTCTTGCCGTCTGGTTCACCTGTTTCAATGACTGCTTCAAATTTCCTCTGTCTTTTTGGGGGAACTGAAAAAAAGAAGAGGGCCAATTCTTTCAGGACACCAAGCATGTTCTTATGAGAGCATTAAAGTTGCTGGTGTTGCCTTCTAGCAGAATGCCATCTTCACTGTGACCCCTCAAAGCAAGCCCCTGTCTGCCACACAACAGAACTGTTTGAAAGACACTGGAAAGTACCTTCCGGATGACAGCTACCTGAACTTCAGCTTCCTGATTCAGATTGACATCAATGCATTTGCAGGGATTTTTCAGGTGTACAACGAAGTTTTCTGCTTTTAGCATGGCATTCTTTTCTGCATGCTTTCTTCAGATCATCAGCGCACTTATTCCAGTTCTTGTAAGGGGTTGTCACCAACTGTCCTAAGTTGTCTACAGCAGCAAACAGTGCACAGTACTTGCACAAAGCACCATCAAGTGCTGGGGAACAAACAAGCCAGGATGAATGTCCAGCCACAGCCCCTGAAACCTTCTCTTTTTGTTGTACGTTACAGTGGCAGGAAATAGGAAATCCCTGGAACGTGTCCCATGCTCTGTAAGGAGATGACATTTCTGTTCTTCATTGGGAAGGGATATTACCAAGAAAAAAGACCAAAATCCATAGACTTGAAAATGTGACTTGGAGTCAGACAGTCCTGTAGACACACAAAACAGGAAAAGGTATTATTCACAAGCTTTTACAGCAATATGCTTTTTGAGATATTTTCTTAATAGACAGACAGGCAGACAAACTGACAGACAGACAAGCTAGATCCGTCACATGATACCTCCTTAGTGGAGGTATAAAATGCATATTTTGCTGTTTTTAGTGCAGAGTTACCATGTAACTCTACACTGACAAGTGAGGATATGAGTGCATTTTTTCTCTTTTTTTTTAACATCTTCTTTCTTTAATTTTTAAGGGCAGCCGCTTTCATCATTTTGAAGATTCTGCTACCCATTTGGTGCATGCTGGGTATGTATCTGTAGCCGGCACTGACATCAACTCTGGACATCAGCATCAGAATCTTTTAAGTCTGAGCTTGATTTTAGATGCATATGTTCTCAGACTAGACCCCAGTTTATACCAGTGTTGGAATTAGGATTTCAAAAAAGGGGGGGCCCAAGCCCCCTCAAATGAAAACAAGATGGTAAGCCTTTCAAGCATACTCCAATCGTCTATACAGCCTGATGATTGCCTTACATTTGTGGGTCTGGGCTTACTGTTCAACTTATATCAAAACCTTAAGGTGCCTGCATTGCATGATCCCTTACCCCTCTCCCCATTCTGTTTCTGTACTGTCAGTCTGTTCCATCAATAATTTTTTTCATCACCAAACGTATATATTCAACAAGAAGGCACTCTGAGATCGCATACGTTTCAGAAGTCCTCCCATGCTTTAAAACAGACTAATAGAAATAATAAGAAAAAAAAAAAAAGCCTTTTCATCAATATTAAGTTAAAACAGGAATTAAGTGGATGTAAGCCCAAAAAAAAAAAAAAAAAAAAAGCATTTGTTTGCAAAGATGTAATTAAGACCAAACTAATTTTGACTTGAGCCAAAGTCAAGGTCAAAACAACTATGTTGGGCTCATCCTCACATATAGGAGATAGATGTCATATTATGATTACCCACTTTAACCACCTCTTTCCAACTATAATGATAAATTTTTTTGCTCTCAAAAAATTTCTCAAGGTCATAACGACCTTGACCTTTGACCAGAGCAAAAAGAAAAAAAAGAAAAGAAAACTGTGTGCATACCTGATGGGCTAGGAGAACAAACAGTTTCTGCTGTGCCTGATTCTCTCAGCCTTTGTAGAGGATGATCTCCAGAAATTGTAACAGATGCCGGCACTGAATATCCAGCTGCTTCATCACCTTCATAGGTCTGTTCTTGTGGCAGGCAATCTTGAATGATCTCCAAACCATCTGTACACACGTGATACATTATTAGTACTTTTAACCAAATATGCAGTCAGTATATATGTGGACTAATAATGCACGGTTACGCTTGCCTGGCCACGTTCCAAAATAATCTACCAACATGAGAGGTCTTGCCTTTAATGTAGTTACACGCTCGTGCATGTGCACGCTCGTGCATCCAAATTGCTCGCCAAGTCTAACAAAAGCCCGAAAATAAAGTCAACACACAGTAAACATGAATGGAGTTATCTTTTCTTGGCTTGACTCGTAATGCTTTGTCTGTAAACATGCCGATTATAAATATAAAACATATTGGGGTTCACACACACACACACACAAAATCATTTCTTATGAAAATACCTATGAAATACAATGTTTTTGTCTATTTGATGCTGGGGGTCGATAGTTAAGTTAATTTCAGCCAAACAGACCAGCTCAGACTGTCAATGTGCGATCTTTTCGTACTAAACATGGAGTTATCTTTTCTTGGTTTTGACTCGCATTGTTTTCCCATTAAATGTGCCGATTAAAAAAAAAAAAACATTTTTGGGGTCTACAAAAAATCATTCCTCATAAAAAAAAAACCCTGTTAAACCACAATCTGTTCGTTTAGCAGGTGCTGGGGTCGTTAGTTATCAGTTATTTTCAGTCAACACACCAGGTGGGATTGGCCCCGTGCGATGTTACGTTCACTAAGCTTAGGCTATTTTGTTCAAGTTGTTGGAAAGCATGTCTCGAAAATCAAATTTCGTCCATTCAATTTACGCACAACTGTCATTCTGGATCTGAGTATCAAAAACAAAAAGCAGGTAATCTTCAACTTTAGAATACTAAACTCAGGGGGGATGTTTAGACGAAAAAGAAAAGGTGTCTTAGGCTCACCTCGATGCGCTAAGTTGAATGGAACCCTCAGCTAAGCTGTACGACCACTCGTTTCCCATGAAACTGCGACAAATACACAGTAAGCTGAGTACTCCTTCCCCACCTGCACGCCATTTTGAGCATGATCCAAAATTAAAAAAAAAAAATTACAACACGTGATCAGCAGTCAAAATGGCTTGCAGGTTGGTTGCTCTGGCTGTGATCGGCTGAGCTTACTGTGTATTTGTCGCAGTTTCATGGGAAAGTAGTGGTCGTACAGCTTAGCTGAGGGTTCCATTCAACTTAGCGCATCGAGGTGTCTAAACACCCTGAGTTTAGTATTCTAAAGTTGAAGTACCCAAAAAGAACACCTCGAACGGTTTTTCGTCTAAAATCCCCCCAGCTGAAATCCGCCAGAATGAAAGCTCAATTCCAAAACACTGTTTGAAACACGTGCGGGAAAAGTCACTCATACGCGTGCAGAGTTATTGCTGAAAAAATCACGAATAGGCATCACAGCTGTTAAAAGTTTTCGTATGGTTGCTCAACGGAAGGCTCTGGACGTTTTGCACTTCCAAACATGAAACACGTGCGGGAAATGCATGTACGCGTGCAGAGTTATCGCTGAGTACCACAGGCTCTGGACGTTTGCACTTTTGTTTTGTACAGACCGTTTGGTTTTTCTTTTTTTGTTTTTTTTGTTTTTGTTTTTTTGTTTTTAGGGGGTGGGGGTGGGGGTTCCGGAACCCCTCCGCCCCTGTAGAAGAAAAGGAACTGAAACAGGAAAAAACATCAAGATAGAGAAAGAGAAGAACGAGCTGCTGCAAGAGATTTTTTTTTTAAAAGACTTCAGTTAGAACACCAAGAAAAAGAGAGACAAAGAGAATTTCAACTGCGGATGGCAGAAGTGAAAGCATGAAATGGTTCACAAAATGGTGAACGTATTTCCCAGTTACATACTGAAGTTGCCAAGAGGCCAAGTCTTCCAGCGTTCGTGGATGGGAAAGACAACCTTGACAGTTATCTGGAACGTTTTGAACGCCATTTTGAAGCAATGAAATAGCCAAAAAGAGCAGCGGGGCTACCAACTTAAATGTCCTTTTGAATGGTCACGCCCTTTAGGTATACTCCAGACTACCTCGAGAAGAAGAAGCAAATGAACATGAAACACTCAAAAACTGAACTTCTTCTGTAGGTACCCACGGAGAAGATGCCACTAATCGACAGACCTTTCAAGCGGGTGGCCACCGACCTCATAGGGAGAAATCAAGCCAGCCAGTGAATCAGGACACAGGTACATCCTCACTTTGGTAGACTATGCCACCAGGTATCCTGAGGTAGTCCCACAGAAACGCATCGATACTGAGACAGTTGCTGATGCCTTGATGGACATCTTCAGCAGACTGGGTGTGCCTGACAAAATCTGAAGTGATTTAGGGATCCACTTTGTATCTGACTGCATGAAGGAGGTTGTTCGTCTGCTCAGTATCCACCAGCTGACCACTACGCCCTTCCATCCCATATGTTACGAGCCCCGCGCAGCTGTTTATGGACAGCACAGGAAAAAAAGACAGTGAATGACAGCGATTTGTATGCGCAGCTTGACATGAACTTTTTTTTTTTTTTCCACCTTCATTGTTGTCGTTTGTTTGTACTCCTGAAATAGGATTTTTGATCGATGTGAAATACATTGTGTGTCACTGATGAAATGTGACTTTTGACAGTTTTGTGTAAAGTATTTTCCGAGAGGTTTAATCTGAGTCAAAGAAGACAGGCACTGGTGTAGATTTTGAAAGGTCATTTGGATCACCAGGTTTAAAGACTGATGTTGTCTACCTTGGTTTCTGTCCCATAGATAACGACACGTAGGGCCTATAGGCCTGTAGGCCTATGCAAAGGCTCTGTTGTACACTAAAGTGAAATGCTAGACTTTCAAAATATTTCACTATTTTGCCCGAACATTTCACTATCTATGTTGCCCAAATCATGGAACAGGCATTTGATTGTTTTAACCTCCCTAATAAACTCCCCGGTGAACATTCGTGAACATATGGACATTGGAGTTTTGATGCCAGTGTTTCGCATGCGGATCACTGAGTCAAGCATAACTTGCACATTGTCACCACTACAAATAAATAACGCGAAGTATGCCTTCTTTTTAAAGAACGCGCTGTTTTCGGAGTTTTCGGACTTTCCTTGTGTGTGTGTGTGTGTGTGTGTGTGTGTGTGTGTGTGTGTTTAATTGAAATCATTGACGAAGTCTTGGTACGGCGGAGGGCGGACTCGTGGAGAATGTTAGTGCGGACATGCCTGGGAAGTGGAGCAGGGGGATGTGAGCAACGGTTGAGGTACCAAGGGCCGAGAATCCGATTTCCCCTCCCATTCCAGTCCTAGTCTCTGTTCCTATTCCTTTCTACTTTTATTTGGTCTGTCTGAACCTGCGTTCTCACAGTTTCTCCTTCGGCTGGATGGCCAACTGACGCCGAAAAGAATAAAAACTTTTTTTCACCGGTTTTCGGCGAAAAAGACATTTCCTGTCTGATCGCAGTATGGCGTCGAGGCGAGTTCTGGTAGGGCACTTTTACTTTACATTTCAGTTCAAAAAACCAAACCCACTGTGATACACTGGGCCTGCGCTTTCAACTGCATCTACATAAAAGAATCCGTGCAGATTTGTAGATCCCAGAAAGTGACTTTTTATGTTTAGAAAGCGCTGATTCCAGTCGGCATCGTCACCTCTTGGCTCAGTTGAATTTTCTACTTGTACTTAACAAGGTCATCTTACATAGGGGCAGTTTCATGAACAGATCGTTCAAAAAAATAGTGTGCGTTCAATATCCGTGACGTCCATAATCCACGGTTAAGTGACGTCCTGCGACTGTGCTTTATATATATATATATATATATATATATATATATATATATATATATATATATATGTATATATTTTTCGGCCTTTTTTTTTTTACACACCATTATCGCACTGCACACACACACACACACACACACACACACAGAGTTATGAACCTAGAAAACAAAAAGCAGCATGAGCAGGCCACGAGGTAAGATAGACAGTAATACATAAAATGAAAAAAAAAAAAAAAGGTCTCACTGGCCCATATGGGAATAGATAATATCCTTTATGTTTTTATCTTTGTGTGTATGTGTGTGTGTGTGTGTATCTTAACTTGCTCTCTCTCTCTCTCTCTCTCTCTCTCTCTCTCTCTCTAATTTTTTGTAAGTCGTAGTCGCTAGTTATGCTTAGTAGTCGCTAGTCATGCTTAGTTAGTCCCTTAGTGGGGCAAGGGCCGGATGAAAAAAAGCATGTGTTTGCTTATCTGTTACCCTTGGAAATAAAGATTATCATCATCATCATCATCATCATCTCTCTCTCTCTCTCTCTCCCCCCCCCCCCCCCCCCCCCCCCCCCTCTCCCCCCCTCTTCTTCTTCTTCTTCTTCTTCATCCCCTTTGTGCACTTTCCTGATTACTTTATTAGTATCTTTTGTTTTTTTTCCAGCAATGGCGGACTTTTGGCCGCTTGTGGTGGCTGTATGATGCAGAGCAGCAGTGTCCCTTCCTGTCGGCATACCACATTGTACCCTTTCTCAAGGGGGTACACAAACCAATCTACCATCCACTGAGTGAGTTACACTGATTATAGTTCGCAGACTTGTTTCTGGTTAGTTAAAATTCTTTTTCTCGCTAACAAATTGCAGAGGGAAGACAGTTAACACAATCAAAGGTTCACTTTTTTTTGTCTATCACTTATTCACTTGTGGACGTAATTTGCACACTTGCTTTCTCAAATTACAAGAGAAAACATGATGTGTTTCGACTTCTTTGGTCTTCTTCAGGCAAGACAAACAATATTAAAAACAATTGAAATCAAGAATAAATGATCACTTATCTCCTCAGATTAGGTGCAAAAAAAAAAAAAAAAAAAAAAAAAAAAAAGCAAAAAGCATATAAACATACTCCCAGTTTATCCTGAATATGCGTGAGATATTCCATAACTGATAAAGAGGAAAAACTGTCTTGAGCTGGTGTAACCGTTAGTAATGGCTATTCTGGTAAATATTGGCCATCATCTGTGACCTATATAATGAACATACTTACAAATTTTCAGAAAGATCGGCCAAGAACTTTCTGAGATTTTCCATAAAGAAGAAAACCATTATGGGCTGTTAGTAATGGTTATAACAGTAAACTTAAACATCTGTGACCCATAAATGAACATACCTACAAATTTTAAGAAAGATCGGCCACCTACTTTCTGAGATATTCCATAAAAAAGAAAAACTGCTATGGGTCGTTATAGCCGTTAATAATGGGCTGTGACGGTAAAATGAAACGTCGGACATCATCCGTGATGCAAATGAACATACTTACAAATTTTCAGAAAGATCGACAAAGTGCTTTCTGAGATATTCCATAAAGAAGAAAAACCATTATGGGCGTTATAGCTGTTACAACCATTACTAACAGCTGTAACGGTAAACTAAAACATCGGGCATTTGTGACCCATAATGAACATACCTACAAATTTTCAGAAAGATCAGCCAGGTACTTTCTGATATTTCCATAAAGAAGAACAAAACCATTACAGGCCGATACAGCTGTTTGTAACGGCATGACGGTAAACTAAAACATCGGGCATCGTCCGTGACCCATAATGAACTTACTTGCTAATTTTCACAAAGATCGGCCAAGTACTTTATGAGATATTCCATAAAGAAGAAAAGCTGTTACTGGCCGTTACTGCTGTTAGTAACGGCTATAGCGGTAAACTAAAACATCGGGCATCATCCATGACCCATAATGAACATACATACAAATTTTCACAAAGATCAGCCCAGTAGTTTTGTCTGGAGCGAGTGGAACACATTTTGACCGCAGACAGATGAACAGACACACACACACACACACACACACACACAGCATTTCTCGTTCCCATTCTAAAGTACTCCCTGTTCTATAAGAACTGGGAGCACAAAAAGGAAAACAAAAACAAAAAAAAAAAAAAAAAAAAAAAGGAAAAAGAGAAATTGACTTGAAATGTTTTGATCGCTCTTGTGTGTTACACTTTTGCCATGCTTGTCTTACACTTTCAGTGTTTCACCATACTTGTCCTACACTTTCACTGTGCTTGTCCTACTACACTTTCACCATGCTTGTCCTACACTACTTTCACCATGCTTGTCCTACACTCATGGGTGAAACTTTTCAGTCTATAGACGGAAATCCGTCAAAATGACTTTCAGTCTTGATGGAACTTCCGTCAAAAAAAAAAAAAAAAATCACTATTTATCGGTTCCGATTTTGTGTTCTATCCAAGCTTTTGATCCCTTAACGGAAGTAGCTGTTTCTGTATTTCCGGCGTCTTCACAGGCTAACATTGGTGCGTTTGGCTGACAACAAAAGTTTGCACAGTGCTGTGGAAATTAAGTAGTCATGCTTTTTTGAAAGAAGGAGATCCAGTAGCATGCATCGAGGGCCAAATTAGAAACGAAAGGAGATGGCAATGGCTAAACGAAACTGATGATGACTGCAATGAATATCACAAGTGGTGCAAGAAAATGAATGTGGACGGCACATGTTTCTGTATCGTTTTCTGTATCATTTGCTAAAAAACAAACAGTTACGGAGTGAACTGAAAAAGAAACCTTGAAGCCATGCTGATCACCAAGATGATTCTGATCACCCAGATGATTCTACCTTTGAACACAGTCTTAAATTAGATAGTAAAGTAACCATGTTAAACAATCTGTAAGGGAAATTTTGTTGATTTTTGGAATGTTTGATCTGTTCAGATTGGGTGAGAAAAGTTTTTTTTTGAGCTTTATACATTCTAGTTTATTTCTACACTTTTAGACTTTAACTTTCCTGAGCTTGCACAGTAACTGAGTAAGCCATCAATATTATTTTTATCCATTTAAATGGCTTTAACTTTCCTGAGCTTGTACAATAAGCCATCAGTATATTTTTTTATCCATTAAAATGAATTAATGGAACAAAGTCTAACAGTAACTCACAAAAGTATGTTACAGGTAAGCATTTTACTGCAGAAATCATGTTACAATTAAGCTTTTTCTGGTGCAGGAGAGCCAACGAAATTGGCCTGCAAAATTAAGAAATTCAGTTTCGCCCGGGAGGCTTTGACCCCTGGACCCCCCAATGGGGCATTGCCCCTGTACCCCGCCAGGGCCTAGGCGGGCCCTGGACCCCAGCCTTATTTCAGTCAAATCAAGCTTTGTAGGTACCCATGCCCACACTTTCACCATGCTTGTCCTACACTACTTTCACCATGCTTGTCCTGCACTTTCACCATGCTTGTCCTACATTTTCACCATGCTTGTCGTACACTTTCACCATGCATGTCCCACTACACTTTCACCATGCTTGTCCTACACTTTCACCATGCTTGTCCTACACTACTTTCACCATGCTTGTCCTGCACTTTCACCATGCTTGTCCTACACTTTCACCATGCTTGTCCTACACTTTCACCATGCTTGTCCTACACTTTCACCATGCTTGTCCTATACTTTCACCATGCTTGTCCTACACTTTCACCATGCTTGTCCTACTACACTTTCACCATGCTTGTCCTACATTTTCACCATGCTTGTCCTACACTACTTTCACCATGCTTGTCCTGCACTTTCACCATGCTTGTCTACACTTTCACCATGCTTGTCCTACACTACTTTCACCATGCTTGTCCTGCACTTTCACCATGCTTGTCCTGCACTTTCACCATGCTTGTCCTACACTTTCACCATGCTTGTCCTACACTTTCACCATGCTTGTCCTGCACTTTCACCATGCTTGTCCTACTACACTTTCACCATGCTTGTCCTATACTTTCACCATGCTTGTCCTGCACTTTCACCATGCTTGTCCTACTACACTTTCACCATGCTTGTCCTATACTTTCACCATGCTTGTCCTGCACTTTCACCATGCTTGTCCTACTACACTTTCACCATGCTTGTCCTACACTTTCACCATGCTTGTCCTACTACATTTTCACCATGCTTGTCCTATACTTTCACCATGCTTGTCCTACACTTTCACCATGCTTGTCCTGCACTTTCACCATGCTTGTCCTACTACACTTCACCATGCTTGTCCTACACTTTTCACCATGCTTGTCCTACTACACTTTCACCATGTTTGTCCTATACTTTCACCATGCTTGTCCTACACTTTCACCATGCTTGTCCTACTACACTTTCACCATGTTTGTCCTATACTTTCACCATGCTTGTCCTACACTTTCACCATGCCTGTCCATCTACACTCTCTCTCTCTCTCTCTCTTTCACTTGCACGTAAATTCACTCACATACATATATGATACAAATTTTGTGAGGAAACCACTGCTGTGACAGTCAGTAATATAGTATGAGAAATGTGTGCACTGTGATGGGCAGGTGACGTGGGAGACCATGTTGTGGTGATCAACACCAAAGCCATCGCCATGCAGGGGGAGTACTGGCGAACGTTCCGCTATTTTCCACCACACTAGGTGAGCCTGCTCTCCCCATCCCTCTGGCTAAAGCCAGGCTTAGATTCGGCTTCAGCTCTGTTTGCAGTGTTACTGAAACAGGAAGATGACCTAGGCCAAATACGTTTAACCTTTCCAGGATTTCAACAGAAATGGCAACATTCTATAAAATAGATGTCGCCAAATTTTACAGTATAACGTCGTATTTACTTTCAGGAGTAGGTTTTGAAAACATTTTGAAAAAATCCAGTGCATACGATTTGTGCCGTTAAATCATCAAGACTGGCTTTAAAAATGATGTGGTTTTTGTGTCAGGTTTCCATTGATCTATCCTGCGGATGCTGTAGTGGTTTATGTTCCAGGACTGAAGTAGCCGTTTCAGATCCCAGAGCAAGGTGCATCCATACCTTTTATCTGGAAAATTAAAGGGTAAACATTTCTTCAGCAACAATTTCGGTACGCATTGAACAGAAACAAGTATATTTATCAGTCTCTTTGCATATATTGCGTACAATGCAAAAAAAAACTGCCACTATAGACAGTTTGTATTGCTCAGGCAAGGTGGAAGCTTTTTCGGAGGGAGTTAGTCTCATGGTCCTGAATCTAGTCTTCTGGTGTGAAAGAGCCATGGGCAGGTTATTTTTTGTCAGGTGAATGCTTGTGTTCCTTGATAACTCTGTGGCTGACAGTTTTGTGGCCTTTGGCAAAAAAAAAAAAAAATTCAAGTCCTGTGAATCTTATGGAGGTGATGAAACTGCACACACCCATGTCCACAGCAGAATATCAAGACAAGATAAGACTTAAGGAAAACAAGTATTGCTAATTTTTCTGTGATTTTTCTCTTCATGATCTTTAGCTTCCCAGGGTCTTTACCCCTACTCCTACTTACCTGACACACTGAACTGTGTGCCCCTGTCTGGTCAGTTTGACATCAGGTATTAGTTGTGTTGACAAAGAAGAAAGAATATGTGACAATCATTACAGAAAAATCTAAGCCAGCTTTGAAAGCATTTGCATTTCCACTGGCTGTGATTGAAAATTTTCTCTGATGAATGTACTCAAAGGCATACATGCATGCACACTTACGCGCTTGTACACACACTCACATATTCACACAGACTCACACATCACTATAAAAACACCATACACAGGGTTTGTACAGTCTTTAAAAGTCCTTAATTTGGGGGGCCTTTTTTTTCAAAAGTCCTTAAAAATAAGGCTTTTGCTCAAAGATCCTTAAAAAGTGCTTGAATTTTGTCACTGCCAATGATTTTGAAGAAGATCTGTGTGTGAAATCATGAGTCTGTTGAAAAAGAATCTGAATTGAATTAGAAAGACATAAAATAAAAGAAGTCCAAATCAAAGTTGACGGATGATCTTGCCGATAAGTTGTTTACTACAGGTAAAAACACCAGAGTTACCGACCTTCATGAAGCCAGTGTACATGATAGAATGATCCGCCTTCTGGAAATTGAGAAGCCAGCATGCTGGGGAAGTGTCCATTTAACATTGCTTGGCTGGAAAAAGAAGAGTGCAAAGAATGGTTGCAGGCAGACCCAGGTGGAGACAAAAACAAGGCCTTTTGCTGCATATGCAAAAAAGACCTAGACAGTGGATAATTTAACTGGTGCAAGTATTTCATGATTATTTTTCTTAAAATCATCCTTGAAATGAGTCCTTGATTAAAAAAAAAACCAAACCTTGAAAAGTCCTTTAAAAGTCCTTGAATTTATTTGTCAGGAACTCTGTATGAACCCTGATATTACATAAATGGTTTCCTACACCAGGGTTTCACATAATTAAAAATGTGTGGATTTTTATTCAACAGTCAACAATTTTGTGCACAAAGAACCCAATTAAAAAAAAAGGAAGATGATGTAATTGCAGGTACCCGGGAGGTTTTAGCGCAGCGTCAGCATGGCGAGTTCATGAAATAGACCCTACAAAGGTGAGTCAGAGAAACTGTTTTATGATCTGTGTAAGTGGTAGACATCTGTTTTTCAGTCATGTTTGGATACACATCTATGACTTTCTGTGTGCACAATGTGTGTGTGTGTGTGTGTGCAGGCATAGCATTTCTTCACATTTATGCGCATTTTGTGGCACAACATTACCAGTTGCAGGGGAATAAAAAAAGACTAAAAAATCTTTTGGAATGTTTTTTTCTTTTTCCATCAGGGCTTTAAAGACCTGGGGTTTTAGGGATGTCTGACGTTTCATTGAGAGTACACTTCATTTGACTTTGAATAAGCTGAAATATTCTTTTAGCTGGTCAAATTTGCACTTCACCGGACTGCAGCATAAGCAGGCAATGGTGATAAGCACTGATCTGTCCCTTCATGTTAGCCAAAGTTTTGGGCTCATCCGTTTTGGAATAGACTGGTCTTCTTGTAGGATACAGGCATTTCACACAGTATAGTAGTAGTGGTCAAACACAAAAGGGAAAACAAGAAATGACATGTGAAACAGGAATTTAAAGAGAGAAGAGGATGCCAAGAAAATCCAGAAGGTACTCCAGCTAGGACAACAAGACAGTGGACAGGGCAGAAAAAAAGGCACTCCAAAGAAGGCTCAGCTGGAATGACATAGGACACATAGCACCTCTCAGGATGAGCTTCATCCTCACACCTGGACATGACACCTTGCCCTAGATGTAAACCTGATGAAATAAGGGAAATCAGATGACCCTGTGCATCCACTCTGTTAGTGTTATGGCAAAACAAACAGTGGAACATGTCCTGAGTTCACGCAAAGCAGTTCTAACCAGGGAAGGTGCACATGGAGACGCGACCAAGTGTTTAAAGAGATTGCACATGTGGATAGCCATGCCAGGAGAAGAAATCACTACATCACCCGAAGCGGCAGCATGAATACTCTACACAGGAGGAGGCCACAAGTCATGGTCTGGAACAGCTGTGACATCAAAAGAATGCAAGAGTGGTTTGAGATCGGATATTACACACTCCCCTAGGCTCATCAAAATGGTCTGATTGTGCCGTATGGAAGCAGAATGGAGCAAGCTCACACAAAGGACTGAAAAGTCTGCCAGTCAGGCCAGCAGCTTGACAAAGTCTTTCCTTCCAAACCAAAGTTCTCACCATGGAGAGTGGTGCACGGGGGGGGGTGGTGGTGTGGGCTCCTCACCTTATGATCTCATGAAGCAGCAGGCGATTTATGGTAAGAAGAGGAGCAGAACCCTACAGCCAATAGCAAAGGAGCTAAAAAGAGTTCCCACTGGATCAAGTAGAGGGGGGGGACAACAGTTGACGTCTTAAGTTTAAATTTAACCAAGAACAGGCGTCCCATAGTGGTGCTGATAAGTTATCAGTATACGAAGAGAATGCCTTGAGACAGCCACCCAGCCCGAGTTAGATGATTAACATTCCAGCAGCACAAGGAAGAAAAAAAACTGAAGAGTAGCACATCTACGACTCATGACCTGAATGTGGCCAACCCCCTCAGAGTGTCAGGAGTTCAGGGCCAAAACACTTGCCCGAGAGGAGGTTTCTCCTCTAGAGCCCTGTCTAGAATATCTTGCTGCCAGATTTGCCTTCCGCCAGGGCTCTAGAGATCTTGTTTTCAGGGTTGTCTCTATAACATACTGGAACTACACTGTACCAGACTTTGAGAGAGCTCAGTTGTTTCTTTTGAGTTGGTCAGATTTTGAGTAAACCAAATAGCATGCTAGCAAAAAATAGTGATGGGACCATTCAGCCTAATCATGTAAGCCAAAGATTTTGACTTTTCGGTTTGGATACGCAACTGTTCTAGTAAAATAGGGCATTCCACAGGGTATGGTGGCCATTTCTTGCCTTTTTTCTTTTTTTTTTTTGAAATTGATCCCATATTTATTTGACACAGTTCTGTTTTAACTCGTTTTTTACCTCTGTCGTTCATGGTTGGCTGCAGTACTAAGTGGGAATGAGTAATTTATATGCCACTGTTTTTTGGTTGGTTGGTTGGCCTGAAAGCTCTTTCTCTGATTTCAAGGCACAAATCATGGCAGTTATGCCAGAAGTTACTTAACATGATTTATTTATGCAGCATTGTGTTTAACGATATTTTGTAACCAAAGTTGTGAATTCTTGTTAATTGTTCACATGTAGGAAAAGGTCTTTTTCAAGAATTAAAAGGAAAAAAGAAAAAAAAGAAATTACTTCCCATAGTTCAACCTTGCTGGTCTTGTCTGTGTCATTTTGCTCATTTCTCGTATTCATATTTCTGTACATAGCATTATCTTTGATGTTGAACAATGAATCACTACACCACTTCTTCACCCAGTCTCAGCATGATATGCTTCCCGTTTGGTGAAAATGCAGTGTTCTTCCGAAAAATACATAATCATGTGTACCTTTGCTGGATGAAGGTATAGTGGATGACTCCAGGAAAGGCCTGGATTGAGTCTGACATGAAACAGATTGTTCTTCCCTCCTTGCCAGATCTTGACTGGTGGTGTCAGAGCTGTTCTTTTGTGTGATGATGCACTGAGGCCCCAATGCAACATGAATGCAGTACGTTCCATAAACTCCATGATGACCAAAGAGTTGTCCCAAGCAAAAAAAACAAAAAACGAAAAAAAAAAAAGGGTGGGGGGGGGGGGGGGGGTGGGGGGGATTGGTGGCTGGGAGAAAACTTACCTTTCACACTGAAAAAGTCTTTTGCCGTACAATACAGATACTTTGCCAGTGATGAAAGACTGAAAACCAGTTGCACAATGTTGCATTTCAGATCATGCATCAAGCTGTCTACTCCAGGTTACGAGGCGATCTGCTGAGAGGTGGAATGATGCGTCGTCTTCATCTTTACCCTGATGATGTACGTATCACCACAACACTCTCTTCTTGTTACAGTACTTGAACACTCAAAGTAAACATACCTTCGTAGGAATGAGAAATAAACAGAAAACACCCCCCAAATCTACTGCAGTCTGTCCTGTCAGTGCTCTAGTGCATAATCAATCATATTAGAATTTTTTTTTCCCTGTGAAATCATTATTCGGTCATGTTTCTGAGAAGATGACAACGGATTGTATCAGTCCTGTTCAAGTGATGTTTGATATTTGACTTTTTTTTTTATGCGGCCTAGATACCAAGTTCAGTTCAGTTCAGTTTCATCAAGGAGGCGTGACTGGATGAAAGCCAGTGGAGTGCTTGTGTCACTGCTTCTACCTTGATCGTTAGACTTGAAGTTGTTAAACTGTGCACACCATTGTCTTCCTGGATAGCTCAGCCATTTTGCTTCACTGTGTATCCCCAGCCTGACTTACCTTTGGTGACAGAACCGTCAGTGTGTATCACAGTATCATCTTTTGTGCAAAGGTCTCTACCTGCATCTGAATTTCTGTGTTGGTTTTGCCTTCTGGCCATTCTCGACAATGTCTTCCAAGTTCTGGAGCCATGGCAATTTGGTAGAGGTGTTTCAAGTGGTCTGGATACTTCTCCCATTCCTTGCTTTCCAGGAGAATGGCCTTGTCTTCTGTGAGGCACTCCCCTGACTTGTCCTGTATAGCGGAAACTCTTGTCCTTGCTTAGAGGTTGTCAGGTCTTTTACAGGCTGGACTGAATACTGCTCCTATACAACTTCATCACAGGAGAGCCACAAGTCCTGAATGTCCCCCCAGGAACAGACAATCACAACTTCCCCATACTATGTGAAGAAGTTGAGGCAGCAGTTAAGTCTTTGAAACTGGGAAAATTAGCAAGGGTGGACAACATCCTAGCAGAAGGAGATGCCATGATCAATGTGCTCACGGTCCCAGTCATTTGTAACAAGATCTGGCAGACTGGTGAGTGGCCAGTGTCATGGACCCAGTCCCTGATCATCACTCTCTCCACGAAAGGCAGTTGACAGCTTTGCCAAAGTTATGAACTAGTCCACCGACCAGTCCTCAGAGCAAGGGTGATGCTGAAGATGTTTTTGAACAAATTGAAGCAGCAATGCTGAGAGGATCGCTGTTCAAGAACATGGAGGATTTAGAGCAGATAGGTCGCAGTATCATCTTAAGAGATTTTTAACTTGATGATAATGTGTTGAGAGATACCATCAGTACCAGCAGGACCAGTACCATATTTTAGTGGATTTAAAAAAAAACCTTTGAGTTGATCTGTGCCTACACACGCTTGATATAGGAGGCTGTTGTTCAGCATTGATATTAAATTTAGTCACACACACACACACACACACACACACTACACTACACACAACACACACACACGAAACAGGCTCACAGTAGTGCTCAGCAATTGTACATGAACCACGGATTAAAACTGATGCCTACAGCGGATCTTTGGACAGTGTTTTTTTCATCATATGTTTAAAGTTTGTCAGGTGCCCTCTGTGTTTCAGAATGTGCCAGAGGATGTTATGGCCAATGTGTCAGACCAAATCCGCCAGGTGCAGATGATCCCTAAGCGCCTGGATGAGTACACAGAGGAAGAGATACAGAAGTTCCCCAAACTCTTTGACTGGTCAGTCACCTCCATTATTCACTACTGTCTTGTTTGTCTGTGCTGCAGGCACATAGCCTGTGTCTTGTTATACTCCCAGTTCTTATAGAACAGGGAGTACTTTACAATGGGAACAAAGAAATGTCGTCTGTCAGCCTGTCTGTCTGTCCGTGGTCTAAATGTGTTCCACTTGCTCCAGACAAAACTTCTAGGCCAATCTTTATGAAAATTTGTAGGCATGTTTATTATGGGTCACAGATGATGCCTGATGTTTTATTTTACCACAATAGCCATTACTAACTGCCCAAAATGTTTTTTTTTTCTTTATGGAATATATCTGAAAGTACTTCGCTGATTTCTTATCTTAGTGACGAAATACAATTTGATGCATGTTTGATTGTGACTTTTTTTTTTTTTGTAAACACAAGTATTCAAGATAGATCTAAACTGGGAGTATGTTTATATGCTTTGCATTCTTGTTGATCCTCTGGGTGTGATGAGTCAAGATAACTGAAAACCTTGGATTCTTCGTTTTGTCTTTCAGAATTGTTTCTGGAATCAACAGAGACAATTGTGTACATTCTCAGGGCTGCACACTTTCTAGTATAAATGCCAAATCTAGATCACACACACACACAAAAATAGGTAGATGATGAAATAAATGAAAATAGAGAAGTTTGAAAAAAGTGTTGTGAGGATCCGAGACAATGTGTTTGTTGGGTACTCTCCAGACCCATGCGGTTTCTACATAGTTTGGATAAACAATATTTTGTCTTTGGTTCATCATCTTGTGATTTACATTGTAAAGCATGATTGAAGAAAAGATATGTATTCTGGGAAGAAAAGAGGTAATGTTAGACAGAAAATCTTTAAAATGTTGACATGATTACCGAAATGCTTCAGTCAAAAAGTTCCAGAAAGACTGAAAAAAAAAACCTAGAAAAGTGACATCCTGCCAAGGCATGATGAGATAGTGAATAGTGTCTAAAAGAAAAAAAACAAAAATAGAGAGAAAGATGAAGAGTGCAAAACAAAAAAATAAGGATTTCTTAAAGCGATTGGTAAAAGCTATGTGAAAAATCAAAATGTTAATTCTGGATGAACCTGGCAACAATGCCAGAAGATCAGTACTACTGGGGGTAGGAGGGGGGCTACAAGAATTTCCTGCAAGAGAAAGAAATTTTAAACTTCTCATGCAAGTAACGCTTCTTGGCCTGTATAGCCAAGTTGCTGACTGGCCTAAGCACTATGTGGTAGGAATTGATGCCCCTGGTAGGGCCTCCATGTCAGAAAGGTGAGGGCCCTGACAAATAGTAACCCACCTTTTTCTATTTTATCTTCTGCCTTTCTTAATAGATCTCGTCTCTCTTAGCCTCCCCTGCAAGTCTTTTCCATGTTCTTTTTTTCTGATACTTGAGTCACTGCCATAAGCAGCGGGGAAGCCCAAGCTACAGCAGTCTGGTGATGGGCTGAGTGGCTGGCCTCAGTTCAGTCGCGAAGGTATGCGGGACAGTACCAGGCGAATGGGACACCATGCCGTGGCCATCCCTTGTCCCTTCACCAGCACAGTAGCTCTCCTGGGGTGACCGTTTATTTTTGCCAGTCTTTAAAAACCTTCATGGCCACAAAAAAAACACTGAAACTGGAAAGAGAAGAAAACTGGGTGCAGACCCTTCGAGGGACAGGGACTCAGACTCAGCACAAAAGTCCAGAAGATATAAGTTGTTTGGCCTTCTTGGCTGGTGATTCAGTCACGGATGGCGAGCGATGGATACCAGGCTGAGTCCATTTGCAATAGCTGAAAGGTCTTACAGGAGCAGAGCCGAAATCAGTCAAGAGGCTAAGGGATGGTTCCCTGAAAAGTCCACTCAGATAACTTATTAAAGTCAACAAGTCTTGTAGATTATCTAGTCCAGGTGTCCCCTCACAAAACTCTGAACTCTTTCAAAGAGTGTCATTCGATGCCGAGAGTTGTTCGAGATATCTGAGGGAGAGATAAACACTGAGTTGGCTGATGAGGGAGTTGTAGAGGTCAGGAAGGCGACTTTTCCGCAAAGATGCAGAGAGAAAACCAACAAATACTCTGTTCCTCTCCTTTGCAAAACCGACTCTTCCAGAGTCCATAAAGATAATCCATCCGTTTGCATTTTAAGATAATCTGTGGCCCAACAGACTGCAAACAAACAAACAACCCCAAGTACTGCCATGTTAGGTGAGAAGGAAAAGGTTAAATCTTAATGAAAAAATGAAAAGTGAAATATACAATGACAGAAACTACAAACAATACCACTTGAAATTGTGAAGACCATATACGTTCAGCAGTTGCTGGGGATGCCTGCCTGGTGTTTCATTTATCACCTGCACCCTGGTGCCACAGGGAAGTGGTTAGACCAGCCAGCTGTCAGTCTGAGGGGTTTGGAGTCAAAAGCCTGGCTGCACTTGCTGGGTGAAGTGCAGTGCGGGATTTTTCCCATCCTGCAGGTCAGCATTGTGTGCAGGCCTGCATGTGCTTATCCCCCTTTGTGTATGCATGCAGATTGTGTCAGCTGATCCTTTTGTTCCATAATAAATTTTCTCCCTTGCCGACACATGCTTTGTAAAAAAGAAAGTTTACATTTATGGATACAGACCTAAAAAACTTTTGTACACATCAACGGAAAAGGGTAAAAGATGAATTTGGCACTTAGTACGTTGTTAAATACCTTTTAGCTAATATCAAATAGCTGTTATGATGCGGGGGAAAAAAGTAATTTTGACTGCTCAGTTTCAAAATGTTTAAAGTTTCTTTGTGTGTCACACTCATCTCTGTTACAGATAAAACGATTTTTCCATTGGTCAGGACCTAAGCGAACTATAATATATGAATGCATCTGTTAAATAATAGAAGAGAAAAAAACAACAGAAAACCTTTTTTTTTTTTTTTTTTTTTAGACTGCCAGCACCATGTGCAAGCATAGCTGCCTTGTTGCCTCATCAGTTCAGCACATCAAAAAAGTTTGGTTCTGTAATTGGATTAAACTATAGATGGTTAAGGGAAACAGAAAAATGTCCAGCATACATCAGGATACTTTCACAAGATGTAGGCATCATAAGTCATTCTCACCATTTCTTATTGAAATTTCATAATGAACACTGGATAACAAAATTGCTGCTTAGATGTCTGTGATGGCACCTCTCCATGAACTGCTGGTTACGGAAATAAAAAAAAAAAAAAAGAGTTACAGAAAAGATGATCAGTTAGAGACATTACTGATAAAATGTAAAGGTCACGACAGAAACAGAAGAGAATGAGCAGCAGGTACCCATCACTCTGCTTTCTGTTATATATCATGTACACCAGGTAGAAACAATTTACGTGTCTGGAGTTGTCAAGAGTGTGCCTTGCATTCTGAAGAGAGTGATCTTTGTACTGTTTGCAGGCCTGAAGACTTTGTGAAGGATGAGTACAAGAGACATATGACCAGGAAAAAACCCAAGCGAAGATATACTGTATGAGGAACGGAGGTACACTGTGCGAGGAGGATCATCGCTTTTTTAGGGTTTCTGTGCTGGCATACATGTGTGCAGTTGTTGTGTGTGTGTGCATGTCAGATGTATATCGACAGGATGTGCATTTAAGGGTGTGTTTGTGTCGAATATTTGTTACTTGCTTTTTACAATTTTGACTATCATCAAAGGAGAGAGTGTTCAGGTTATGAGTGTTTTCTTAATTAGTGTCATACCGATTGTCAAACGAACCTCAGTGTTATTACTTTTTTTTTTCCTTTCAGTTCCCAAAACGTCTTCTTTACATATAGCAAGATAAATATGGTGAAATTAAAGCACCCAATCCTCAAATCTTAGACACAGAGGCAGTCATGGCAAAGGACCATAGTGAAAACTGAGACAAGGTAATGTGAAGGCAGAAAACTGAGCTGTAGTAGTCTTCATCAACAGGTGACTGGGGTCACCACACACACAGCCATGAGACCTTCCTGTTTTAGCCTGAATGCAGGTGTTTTGAAAGCGTTCAGAGCCATTTTGAGGATTTGCCTAGAAACTTAGATCTGCCTAGAAACTTTCGGGGCATGCATCATGAATTTTCGTAAGATAGATTAAGATCATAGAGGTCTGTTAGCCATATTGCACTGAAGGTGGGCAGGGATATTTTATGTGAATGTAACTAACCAAAAGACCATTGTGTTTGGGGCTGCCAGTCATGTTTGTGATCCATTCCATCATTTTATTCTGGTTTTACTTTTGTGGACTTTTCCGCAAAGTCTTCATACTTGAGTGCTTCAGTTCAATGTTTTCCTAACAAAAGCTAGCTTTGTTGTTGAGCAGCTTCAGAGTACATAAATCAATATTTCTAAACGTAAAGGGACAAGTGGCATCTTTTGAAAGACTTGGTGTCAAGTGATAAACTTGCTCTTGGCTTCATCTACTATCCCATGATTCTGTTGTACATATAAAATCGCAGCCACACTCAGGATTGTTGTCATTGCCGAACAGACATTTGGGATGGACACATAATGTACCTAGAAGTATGAAAAGCCATGAATGCTTGGTATAGGCATGCATTACATCATGACTCCATTAACCACCTGCACTGTGTAGTGGATGGTAAATGTTGTAGCAGCAAGCATCTGAAGAAGTGTGGATGCATAGTGTAAGCAAGTCAACTCCCTGAAATGCCATTAACCTGTTGTGTCTGACTGCAACAGAGGGTTGTGGATATCCTTCAAAACCCAAGCATTTAACAGGAAACCCCACCCCTCTTTCTCTCTTTCTGATGTACTATGAAATGATTACAACATAAACCAGCATTCTAGTATACCATTTAGATACACACTGTGCAAACAACTTTCTGATATACTATGAAATGATTACTACATAAACCAGCATTCTAGTATACCATTTAGATACACAGTGTGCCAACAACTGAAAACAATGAGTGCGTGTGTGTTTACGCATGCTAAATTTTGCTCTTGCACACATTTTCAATTTTTACCAACACAAAAACGCACAATAATGTTCACTGTTTCTAATAGAGATCTCAACAGTAATTGTTCAGTTCATATTTTTCTTTTAAGCAAATATACACATTCCAATATTTAAGGCATTTAGCATTCAGATACATATTACTATTATACATACATACAGAATTCATATTCATCTAATGCCAAAGAGTGGTCTAAGTTTCAAAGAGCAGTCCATCTTTTCATATATCTGATCTTTTTTTTTTTCAATTTGCAGCGCTGCAGTTGGATGTTGATTGCATGCCACAGTCACACTGCTGCACTAGGCACTGTTCAGTGATATGTGCATTAAATAGCAATCATTTTGAACAGAAGGTTTTACTTCTCTGAAAAAGGAAAGCAGGTAAGCTTTTGGAAAACCTTACCTGTTTGCCTCCTGTCTTTTCAAGTCAAAAAAATAATTATATGAAAAAATCCGTCAGCTGAATACAATTCAAAATATTTTCATTGACAGGGGAATACAATGTTTGCCAATTTAGAGGAAAATCCCAGTACAAACTAAGCTGATAATAGACACACAGGAGTATCATTTCATTTTCTCTTTCTCATGGTTCCGTTTTCACTGTCCTGTTTCCCAGTCTTATGCATTCCATCCTCGGCCAGTGGTATGCACGTAATCATTACATACCACAAGGGAGATAAATCTAGCATTCTCCACACTGAAAGAGGATTTTGAAGCATGTTAAAGTGGTACTCGTCAGAAGAATTACGGGCTCACCTCAACTCTTGAAGTGTCACTGTTGCTCCATTTTTTCCTTCTGATATGCTGTTCCAGACTTAAGTTCTTCTCCATGTCTGAAGACAGGTATTCAGAATCATGTTCAAGCAGCATTTCCTTTCCCTAATCTTTCCAACATTTCCCTGCCCTTCCTATTTTTTTCCTCTACCTTCTTTTTTTCATTTGCCTACGCAAGTAATTGCAATGCAGCTCAGCTCCAGGAAAGCAGGGATGTGGTCACTTGTGCATAGCACATACGTTATTAAACAGGAACCCTGCATGATTGCTAGCGGACACAATTTGTTTAAAACTAAAAATGTCGTGATCCAAATTGTGCACATTTAATCTGTGCCCGTTACTTCAATCAGTTGGTAAAGTCTATAGGCTCTGGGTTTCATTTTGAGAAAGAGCAATAGCCAATCACACTGAATGAAAAACCAAAATATGCAATCACTATTTTTCCTGATTGCCCTTCAGTCTTTTGATATTGTACTATTATATGCATTCAGCATGACCAAAAAGGGTTGGATAAAATGGCGATTTTTTAAAAACTGTACAGGACAAGCCTTACCCACCACTCCTTGGGTGTTTTTTTTTTAATACGGTTTAAAAAAAAAAAAAAAAAAATCCAAACTTCCCTCTACCAAAAAGACACCTTATACAAATGATGCGATATACAAGTCAGTTTAACTCTCGGTCTTTCTCTTCTTTTTTCTCAGTGTGGGTGCGGAGAAACTGGCCTTCTCTAAGCATCATTGCAAGATCAGTTCAAGAAGGAGCGTTACCAGGGACAGTTGTAAAATGGTCCTAAACTAGCGGTTAACTCTGATCATCATTTAGCTTTCAGTGCAGAAATTGTCGTGATAATGTAGGTTTTTTTTTTTTTTTTTTTTTTTTAAATACACCAGTTTTCTGGTAGTAGTATGTTAATATTTGATTATAAATAATCCACCAGATGGTCTGGAGAATGCAGGTGTGTGACTGGATGTTAGTGCGTGTTGGCAATATATTACATTTGATAAGAAGTACAGTTGGTAGAGAAAAAATAGTGCCCAATTTATCTTCCCAGATGCAAATTAAGTTGTGTTTCTTTTGGATACAACCATTTACCCAGAGGACATTAAAAAAAAGCGCCCAATTTTCAGCATGAAAAAAAAATTATACTTCATCTACAGAGGGGTCAGTCCTTGACTTCAAACAAGCCACTGAGTTAACGTATAAATAAGTTTAGAGTCGGTAACATAGCAGACCACAGCCAAGTCTTGTGCCAAAGTCCAAATCAAAAAGGCGAGTATACCTTTGCTGTCATCATCTGTACAATGATTAGAATGGCAGTGGTACAAGCAATGATTCACAATTCAAATACACATTCATGTACATCTGCAGAAAACAAGAATGCACATTTTACTGGATAAAATTAATAACTTCTTTGAGAACCAATGTGCAATCAATGTCAAGCTGACATTCTATGACAACATGAGTTAAAAAATGTGAGAGACGCATAAATACAACACATGGTGTCCTGTCTTGACTTCATTCAAGCAAAATGGACAAAACAAAGTAAACAATGGCAAACCATAAAATGCAGCGGCATGTCATCTTTTCTTCTTTTTTTTTTTTTTTTTTTTTTTTTTTAAACCACATAATGACACATGTTTCTTCAAACAAAAATTTGACATCGTTTCCTCCCAATAAAAATGGGATAGTAGCAGAAGTAAGGCAGACTTAGAAAAAAGGCAACTTGTGGAATAGTAAATAACCAGCACCAGTTGTTGGTTGATGGAAGAGAGATGAGAGACATGACGACGATGTTGCCTTGGGCCTTGCTGAATGCAAAGTGTACCAGACAACATTGGATTTGTCAGAGAAAGTGAATAACGATGTTCACACCATTCAGACGAGCTGTTGTACGCATACACAAAGTCCTCCTTGATGAAAGATGAACACATTTATGTCACAACATTCTGGACATCGCCTTAACATCCAGTTTTTGTTGTGGACAACATCCATATCCACCCCCATGAACTGTCCAGTTACGAGTCGCTTGCAGAGAGTACCTGCTAGTCAGGGCAATTCTGGGTTTATCCTGTGCCAGGAATTCTGTGGCACAGGGTTCCACAACATGCCTGTCACCATGACAAGCTCAAGTTTTGTTAAGTGTCGTGTCTCCTCACCCATCTCCAAACATCAAGACTGTAAGAACACAATCAGGCATTACAAATGTGCCCCAACCTGCCAGCCTGAACTGAAGCTGAAAGTGTGATTAATTAATATGCTCTGAAATTATTGCATAGTTTCACAAACAAATAAAAAAAAAAAAAAAAAAATTTGGACATTGACAGGTTCATGAAAAGCAGTTAGAGATGCTGATAAGAGTTATCAGGCCAACAGCTATTAAAACTTCCACAATATTGGGGCTCCTAACACATATTGTGGTCAGAAATACACTGAACATCCATTTAGCTCCTCACATAAACTATGATCACAAATACCTGAATCATCCAGTTCCTCACATGCACCATGATCACAGATACACTGAACATTCAGACTGAACATACCTATGACAAAGAAACTTTTTTTTTTTTTTGTCCCTCATCTTCCACACTCTTATCTGCTTATCAATCAAAAGCTGTAAAGCAACTGTTTTTGTTGGTGGTTACAGCACTTTCATCCAGTTTCAAGGCCATTTGGCAGTGTCTGATTTGCTTGAAACTCTCAAGCTCAGTCCTAACCCTCCTGTCCCTCTTCCCACCCAACTCCCTCATAATTCATTTATCTTATGTCTGCACCTAGTTATGTGGGTGCATGATGCAAGTGTTGCTGAAGGCTGAATTCAAGCAGCTGGATGAACAGAAGCCACCTGGGAAAAAACAAAAACAAAACTGCCTATAGAAATTTCTGTTGAAAAACATGATAACGCTAATCAAGACTGCTAAATGCCCCAATTATCTAAACAGATCTTCAGGAGCTGCTAAGCTGTACCAGCAACTTTTCAGAATCATTAAGAAAAACTAAAAGAACTGCAAAGATTGATACAGTGCTACAACCTCTTAAAAGTGTCAAAGCAGTATAAAAGTGGCACTAAGCCATAAAAATCTGATGAAACTGAATGTGCCATTGGCCTTTGAAAATTTGAGAAATATGAGAGTACCACAAGCCTTAAAAAAAAAAAAAAAAAAAAAAAAACAGCTACTAAAAGTGCCATTGGCCTTTGAAAATCTAAAGGAATGGCTTGAGCATCACCAGCCTTTAAAAATAAAAAAAAACAGCAAGTGATAGAAACGGCTGAAAGTGCCGGAAGTCTTTCAAATCTTCAGAACTGCAGAAGGTACACCAGCGGCTGCCAATGGACATCAAGCCTTGAAAAGCCCCCAGACAAATGTTCTGCACTTCACACATACTCCTGACCGCAGTCTGAGCTTGATGACCTACCTCATCCCAAAGGGACTTGCAACAATGGAACTTGGTCTGAAGTTTGACTATTTAAACAAGTAATCATGTTACATTTTATACTCTATTTCAACTTTGACCACTGGCCCGACAGAAAGTTACATATTCCTTTTGTAATTACAACAATGAAAAAGGAAAGAAAAGATTGGAGAGAACACCTGGTGCAAAGAGCTTTAAATAAGGCACTAGAGCTTGCTTCTTTTGAATGCTATTTTGTGCACAAGCACTAGTAGAAACGTGTTGGCACAGACTTGCTTCTTCTGTTGGTTGGGAATTTGAGACATGAACAGTAGCAGTAAGGTGGAGGAGGAAGAGAGAACCAGCAAAGCAGAAGCAGGGAAACAAACCTAGAACTGTGCAACATTTGAGGATTACATACATATACTGGACTTATTTCTGCCAAAGATATACTATGATTTCACACTTCGTCAAACACAGTAACTCAAAAGTGATTTGTTTTTAAAAATCAATGGGAGAAGGGGGGGGGGGGACTTGGGTGAAAGCGAAATAAGTAGTACTTCATAATATGAGTGATGATTACTACCAAAGCATAGCTATCAATGTGAATGGACATACTGACACACAAATAAAACCCTGACAGGACGTTAAAAATATATATGAATTGGAAGTATATCTGTAACAAGGAGTTAAGTTTTACTTTGGGGACTGTGGCATGTCCACTTTCATGCACACAGATGTAACTACTGATTTTTTTTTTTTAAATCAAGGAGATTTATTTCCCCTGAGTAAACCACTTACAGGTACATTACTCCAATCAAAAGCTGGCTGCCACCATTACACTGGCAGAGTTATGTACCTTTAATCATTTGTCTTTGGGAACAAAACTCGTCTTTTATTTCCTTAAATTCTAAGTGCAAAAGACATGTCCATGCATGCAGACATAAGTTAAGTTATTTAGTCCAACAGTTGACTGCAATTTGGTTTCCATGCTTTTTCAAACATATCCTTTTGAGCCAGCCAGCAATGTCAAAGTTACAGTCATACAACTGTGTTTTCAACTGATCCACGCTGTGAGAAAAGTTCAACAAACGAATAGAAATAACTTTGTTTTTATTTTTGGTAATAGTTTTGATGGAATATGTGTCAAATGATAAAATGTCCAGTGTAAAATGTAGTCTGAGTTGAGGTGAGGAAAGCAAACTGAAAAAAAGCATACTATTATGCCATTTTAAGTAATGTTAAATACATAATATTTACAGGTTCAAATGTGTTGCACTGTACACTTGGCTGGCGAACGTGAACAAAATCAGTCACTCATGACATCTTTGGTTCTTGGGGTTTTTTTTTTTTTTTTTTTTTGCGACCTTTTATCTTGTAATATATCCAAGGCCGTGTGTCCTCGAATAGATTCATCACACATGATGCTTTTACCATGCTAAGATTCTGAAGTAAGACTTCTTGTCAACCATTTCATTTTCATGCAGTCATTTGTCAAACAGCAGCTCTGTTCACTGGCACATTTACGCCAAATGCACGAAACATATTTCGAAAATTCTGAGCCCATTTTACAATGGAAACACACCTGAAAAGGTTCCAAACTCTATTTCAAAGTAAGTACCAGGTCCCAGACCCAGACGAAACAAGGGGAGGCAATGTATTACATGGATTCAAGAACCTACCTCAACCCACCCCTCTCGCCTTGTGTGAGTGTGTGTGTGTGTGCCTGTGCATGTGTATGTGTGTGCATGTGCATGTGTGTGGTGTGCTCTACTGCATTGGATTCTGTCTATCAGGACAAGGGTCCATAACATTTTCATATCTTCAAATACTTCAGCTTCAGGGGATGTCCCCCACCAAGATCCCACACCAGGGTTTCTGCCCTTGGACGCAGCCAAGGGCCTGTGAACTCGCCGTGAGTACCCCAGCATCAAACTCCACTCATAATTACCTCCTCTGGCTTCGAGAGTGTTTTTGAGGAAACCAGCGAAACACTGCATTGCATGCGAACTTCAGCAAGAACAAGTTCTGTGAAGCTCCTGTCATGTAGGCTTGAAACGGAACTGTCAGGTCGGTCTTCATTTTTCTGAGGGAAAAGAATTTCAGTAAAATCAATACAACGAAGAAAAAATTGTGTGCTTTCCTAGACTGTCATAACAGAAAGGGAATTTCAGCGGTATCTTCATCATGCAACACGATTAGAAAAGCTTGACCGAAAGGTGCAGCTGAACTGAAGAAGGGCTGAAATGCAGTCCCATTGTGAAAAAACACCCCATGCCAACTCTAACAAGTTCTCTTACTCTGAGAGAATAAATAAATTGTTAGCAGTTTCTCTCATATACGAACATATGTAGAGAGAAATGGAGAGACAGAGACAGGGAGACGCGCATAAGGTTGATAGTTGCCTGATGCTTACATTATGTAAGCAATTGGCTTAAAGTACAAATTACGCATGCTAAAAGCCTTTTTTTTTTTATTGTTGCATAACATAAATGTTAGATAACTTTCAATATTATATATAACATGTACGCCATCTGAACCAGTTATAGTAAAATTAAAGGGAGTGATGAAATAATAGCAACACTGGTTTTTGTTACCGACACACCTGTTCATACAAAAATGGTCTTTGGCCTTGGAAACGCAACTAGATCAGTAAAATAGATTTTTTGTTACAGCCCACTTTGATACAACCCGATTCCACTGTATATCCAGTTTAAAAAGCCTTTTGCTAACAATAATACTCTAACTAACACACACACACACACACACACACACACACACACACACACACACATGTACACAATGTACACACATGCGTTCTTTTCCTTTTAAGGGGAGATAGATTGAACTGTTCATCAGGATTATGTCAGAACTTGGGCCACCAACACGTTGCTGACAATTGTGTCATGGACAGCGCTGTTGACTACATTTTAAATGATTTACGTGACACAAAACGACTACAAGGCTTCCAGTCTGGATGTGACCACAACACAGAACGTGAAAGCTGCAGGCAGGTTTTCCCTAGGGGCACAGACACTAGCCAGTGAAGGGGCAGGGTGAACGGCATCTCTAAGGACCCTTTTTGTTGTTCCTCTGCACGGGACGCTGGAATTGGAAGGAAGGGGCGTGGAAGTTGCAGTACTCGCAGTAACCGGGTGGCCCTGGGGGGCCCTGCATGCCTCGGTGACCGTGAATGCCCGGGCTGCCTGGAGGTCCCCGCTCTCCAGCCCGACCCATGACCCCCTCACCAGGAGGACCCATGGGACCTGCAACATGTGGGGCAAGGTACAGAGAAACGATTTCAATGCACACTGGCCATAGTTTTAACAAAGAACGACTTACCCATTTGTATAATACTGCAAAACTTCAAAAAAAAAGAAAATCTGACCTTCCCTCCTTCCCAACCACGAGTTAGGACTCTCCCTGTTTAATCACTCATTTTTTGTTGTTGTTGTTGAAACATTTCAATGTCTAACTTTGCCTGCTCTCTCACTCAGTTCCTGGTCCAACAAGGAATCACTCATTTTTGTTGTTGAAACATTTTAGTGTCTATTCTAACTTTGGCCATTTCCTCACTCAGTTCCTGGTCCAACAAAGAAGTTGGGAGGAACATACGCGCGAAGCCGACGCGACAGCTCCCTCCATCACTGCTGAATAACAGGTTCATTCCTTGCGAAGCTCTCTCCCTCTACAGGCCCCGTTTTCAATTATATCCGAGGATTATTGTTAAGGAACAGTTGCTGTATTCTGTACTAAATTGCTGTAGTGTTTCTATCTGTGTGTCTTTCGCCCAATTATCTTCACGCTCTCGTTTTCAGCCTTCTTTCTCAAAGCATGTTCTAAAGTATCTAACATACAAACTTATGAAAACGAAGAAAGACATGCATTTCCTGCATGTGTTTGCTGCAACACCCTGGAGAAATAAGTTCACCCCCACCCCTCTTGGACAGTTTTCACTCACTCACAAACGACATTTTTTTTTTTTTTTTTTTTTCAAAGGGTAGCCATAAAGGTAAAAGAAAAAGAGGTCGATAAAGATAGATATGGACCTTGAAGTGGACAATCTGATGATGGTGTTCATTTTAAGCCAGCTGCAAGAGAGGCCACGACAAGTATATCGGCTCTTGTCTGCAGCCTGTGCATCTCCCAAAATAGGTTGTAAGCATAAGCAAGTTTTTTTGTCAGTTCTGCAGCCGAAGACTTCTGTATTTAATCACATTCCATATGGACCCCACAGATACCTGTTTTCTATGTGACTAGATGGCCTTGCATAATCACATTCCATATGGACCCGACATAATCACATTACATAGGGACCCTACAGATACCTGTTTTCTATGTGACTAGCTGGCCACCACATAATCACATTACATAGGGACCCTACAGATACCTGTTTTCTATGTGACCAGCTGGCCCCACATATTACATAGGGACCCTACAGACACCTGTTTTCTATGTGATCAGCTGGCCCCACATAATCACATTACATAGGGAACCTACAGATACCCGTTTTCTATGTGACCAGCTGGCCCCACATAATCACATTATATAGGGACCCTACAGATACCCGTTTTCTATGTGACCAGCTGGCCCCCACATAATCAGCCTAAAGAGGCTAGAGATTGGATTTGACAATTTGGATTTTTTTTTTTAACAAAATCACTTTATTCGTGCATAATTTATCCTTATTTATCGTATTGTATGCTGGATACGCCCAGCACTAAAAAAACAAATGACTTCAAAATCCTATCGTAAGAGGAAGGGGTGCACGGGTCTCTCTCTCTCTCTCTCTCTCTCTCTCTCTCTCTCTCTCTCTCTCTCTCTCACTTTCAAACAATGAATGCACATCATGTAAAATTCTGTAAATCTGGAGTCACATTTTGTCATATGATATGTCTGCTGTGTTGCCACCCACCTTCCCCCCACCCCCTCAAAAAATGCGGCAAGTACTCATCCCTTTTGATTCACATTTGTTGAAAGAATAGCCATGCATCTTACCCATTCTGGTATTGTGCAAATTTTGGGAGAGTGCGCTGAATACGAAAGGTCCGTTGTGCAGGGGTACACACACACACACACACACACACACTACACGTGCACACACACACACACACACACACACACACACACACACACACAACCTGACAACGACCTTTGAATTATAGTTTTGACAAAATAATTCTCTACCACAAACCAGCTTCAAAGCACAATAATATTCTTACACGAACCAACTTCAAAGCTCTGTATCTCAGCCGCATTTCTTTTTCTGTACCGTTTTCAATCAGCACCAAAAAAAAAATCGATAACATCGAACATGTTTACGATCTTTATATCATTATCAACTGTAATCTATTCATTCTAGTTTTTCCAGACATAGCCTAACATGTCTCAATTCATCAAGACTTCAAGTAAGATTTGAATTAAGCATTTGGAGGATCATCTGCATATGATCCACTTCAATTTATTTTTAAGTTCCTTTCAAATGTTTGCAATTGACCTTGCAGGCAGACACTGACACGAGACCTAAGCAACATCCTGAGCGTAGGGCCATGATGTCTGAAAAAAATAACCAAAGGAATCGAAGAGTGAACTAGACACTCATGCGGGAGACCTCTGCCAAGGTCTAACAAATCCAGGTTCGCCTTTTTATGCAGATCTGCTCTACGGTTCCACACCAAACTTCCACCTCTTCATCCTTGGGCCATATCTGAAGTTCCCACGGAGTTTTGTTAAAATGATTTTTTTGTTTCTTTGTTTATTTGAAATTTTATACACAGACACACACACACAAAGAAGAGAAAGCCCCCCCCCCCCCCCCCCCCCCCCCCCCTCTTGGCGAGAGAAAATCAGTCTACTTACCTGGAGGGCCAGGTGACCCTGGCATGCCGTCCTTGCCTGTGCCGGCAAGGCCTCTGTCTCCTTTAGGGCCTCTGTCACCTGTGTCACACAGACGCCCATCATTGCACAGATTAACGTCCTGGTCAGCTAGAAATCTACCTTGTGTCTGGTCCTACCACCACTGGTCCCGATCATAAGATATAATGACAGTCATATATTCTGCCACATAGGCCCTAAACGGGTTTTGAACGCCCGATACACTCACATTGCTGACCTGCTTCTGTGTGTCTCAAATGGGGGTGACGGCACGCGGAAATTAAAACATGAGAGCGTTAAGTTGAATCACCAAGCCGCTAGATGAATGGAACAAAGAGTTTTATAAAACAATATATGAACTACAATTGTTTTGTGATCTCTTTGATCTGTTTGCTCCAATGCTTACACTTCTGCTTACCCTGGATATACAGAACAACACTTTTTGTGCTTGTTCTTGTAATTAGATTAACCATAGTGCTAACCCAAGCCCCCCCCCCCCCCTCCAAAATACTGATATGTTTTTACTTACATTAAGAAAAACATTTCGCACAATGGCAAAATATACTTAATTCATTTACTCTCTATTTACAATGATGTAGCACACTTAAGAAAAAGAACGCTTGTAAGCTCAGCTGAACAGGTCATACAGCTACAAGAAATGGACAAAAAACGCTTATAAAGACCATCCTGATGAACGGAGAAGAATGCATGGGTACATAGTACATGCTAGGACCTCCCCAAACCCCATCTCTCCATTCAACCTCTTATGCCACCCCTAGTATGTGGGATTCATAACTCAAAAGACATAATGTACGACAGATTAATACAAATATCTTTGGACACCTTACAAAAAAAAAAAAAACAAACAAAAAACAACAACAACAAAAATGGAAAGGCGGGTATATATGAGGGTGGCAGGTGAAAAAGAGCGTGACCTTGTCGCCCTTGTGGTCCCATTGGCCCGGGAAGACCAGGCAGTCCCATAAAGCCTCTCGGTCACCTGGAGAGCCTGGGGACCTCTTTCACCTGCGGGAAGAGCAAAGTTCAACTGGCGTATATGAAACAATGGGCATGGTAGACTGTACTGGATGACTGGTTTTCATATACTATGTTTGTTAGAAGCATGACATGTTTTTGATTGTCAAAGTTGAAAAGGCTGCAATCTATCTGCAAACTGTGGAACCTTTTCAACTTTCAGATATAACCGTTTGTTATAGCAAAGGATGATCAGGCTAACCTTTGAATCCTTTCGCAATAACAGACTGGGATGTCTTCACCTGCCTGGCTAGTTTAAACTAAACTGCTTGAACGTAAAAGACACTTCACTCGAACTGGAAAAACTCAGAAACTGTTTAATCAGTGACGAACGATTTTGTTTTTGTCACTGAAAAATGTACCATAGTAGAATTCAAAGCTATGATGATGTAGTGTCCGATTTCTGGTGCTTTGAGAAGTATCCTTAATTTTCTTTGACACAACTCTGTTTTTTAAATGTCTGCCGCAGACCTATCTGAGTTCAAATTGCTACAAGAGCAGTAGTAACAGTAGAAGCAACAACAGCAGCATTAGCCACAGTAGTAGTAGTAGTAGTAGTAGTAGTAGTAGTAGTAGTAGTAGTAGTAGTAGTAGCAGCAGCAGCAGTAGCAGCAGAACAGCAGCGGCGGCGGCAGCAGCAGCAGTAGTTTATTTTCTTTGCTGTTGTCATAGAAGCAGTTAACAAGCAGCTACGGCAAGAACAGCACCATCAATAGCAGCAGTGATAGAAGAGCAGCAGACGTCGTGGAAGAGTCAGCAGCAGAAGTAACAGTGGTAGAATCAGCAGCGACAGTAACAGTTGCAGTAGTAGCAGGCCAAGTGCACTGTGTCACAATAATTTCTTTTTTTCGGAGATAATGGTTTTTTTTTTCTTATCTTTGAAGCAGTTAAGTAGCAGTAGGGTAGTTATAGCAGCTGGCCCAGCGGTAAGTAGAGGGCAACAGCAGCAGCAGCAGCAACAGCAATGACAGAGTTGTGGTACCACCAGTAGCAGCAGAAATGGCAACGAAAGCAGTAGACATGACAGCTAATCGTAGGACTGATAAAAGCAGCACCAACAGTATTAACCGCAGGAGTAGATAGTAGGAGTAGTACCAGCAGCAGCAACACCACCAGCAGCAGCATGAGCAGTTCTGGAAGTAATAACAAGTAGCAACAGCAGTAATACTGACAGTAGTAGTAGCTGTACCACCAGCAGCAACAGCATCAGCTGCAGCAGTGGTGGCGGCGGCAGCAGCAGCAGCAGCAATAATAGCGACATAATTAGGCATAGTATTACATACTAGTAACTGCGGAGGTATTGGTAACTATACTTGTGACAAAAAACAGTAGTAAATATTATTAAAGCAGCAGCAGCAGCAGCTGTAAGAACAGTGGCAGCAGTATAGCAACAGTCAACATGAACTTCTAGTGGCTGTCCTGTCTTACCGGTTAATCCCATTTTTCCAGGGTGACCAGGCCGGCCCATTTTGCCCTCCCAGGGGGACCAGGTGGGCCCTGGAGGTTGGCTACTACTAATCCTCCATGTGGTCTGAAAAAAATTGTCCACACCAGCTATTACACCCACAGAGACAACGATCAGACAGTATTTCCTCTCTGAAAGCAAGGGCTATCCCGTAGTAGTAGTAGTAGTAGTTGTTGTTGTTGTAGTCATAGTAGAGGCAGACGTAAATGTAGTAGTAGAGAAGCTAGTGGGCGCGATATGGGTGAAAGTGAAATCTCCGTGGTGGATATCGATCAGTCAGTGGTGTTTCTATTTATAGTATGATAATCACAAAGATATTCTTTTTTAAATCAAAAGATAATGGGGTGTACGGGGGATTGAATTTGTGACCTCAGTTTTGTAACAGGCAAGTTTAGCTTACTTGCAATTAAGATGATTGTAAACGGCAAAAGAACAGAATCAAACACTGGTTCCTTACTGGATTTAAAGCGTCGCCGCCTTCTCTCTCTCTCTCTCTCTCTCTCTCTCTCTCTCTCTCTAATCTGTCAGTCTGTCTCTCTCTCATTTCAATATCAATATATCCGGCTACACGATTTGCAAGGGTTACTGTTGGGAGTGAAGTGATGGATGGGGGGGGGGGGGGTAGAAAGGGGGGGGGGGGAGTGGAGAGATGGGAAACGGCGTTTACCTTTTGGGGTATCCCCTCTCCCATCTCTCTGTCCCTCTCTAAGTTAAGTACCCGCTACTATGATGCAATAGCTGTTCAAAGTTGCAGGCTGGGAAGGCATGGGTTCAATTCACATTACATATTTCTCTGTGTGATTTTTCGGCGCAGGTCGGGTTTAACCCAGAGCTGAGAATGCTGCAGAGTTAAATGGGAAGACCGGAACCACACAGTCGACTTTTCACCCACTAAATCGATACGTCTTCAAGAATGATAGTCTCAGACTACAATGGAACTCTTCAGCATTCTCGTCAACATCCTCATTCTCCATGATCATCGTGTAAGCAGGAACAAACTTTACGGCCCTCCATGCCATGTTCTTATGGTGTCCTCTCGTTTGATTTCCTCCCGTCTCCACCTCCTCGACCGTGCACTGGAGAGGTCAGGTCGTCTGTGTGAGCAAGGTTCATGAAGACTAACGTTGCACGGACGACGTGGGATCCTTGAGTGAGGGACGCTCACTCCCGCTGGTTCCGCAGTTACGCACTTAATGCCATTAGCAGGAGCTAAGCACGTGGTGCCCTGCATATGTTGCATCAGAACTGACACGACTGAAATACCATCATTATCAAGAGTACTCGCATAGCGCCCATCTGCCGCTAGAGACCAGGGTCTAAGCGCTTTACAATCCACGCTCTGGTTACACAACGCGCTGACTACCCATGCAGAGCCGACTGAAGAGCTGCCTTCTGGCACTACATTCTGTCGTTTCCCATGTCACCCAGTCGATTATCATCAATCGGTTTTTTCGTTCATTCTTTCGGTGCCTGCAACGTGCAAACGTGTCATTTTTTACAAACACCAAACTGGCCTTCTCTTCCAAACGTTGATGATGAGATTTTACTTGTGTGCAATATGTTGTGCATGCATTCATACATATCACCTCGGTTTACAGTCTCATTCGATCGACGTTTGGGGAAATGGAGTCAGAGTGAATGTTAACTCCGTGTGAACACCCCCTCCCCCTCCCCCCGTATGAAACGGAAACGGCCGGTGGAGATACGAAACCGCGGCCCTAGGATCACGAGTCCGACGCTCTGCCAACCGAGCTATTCCGACCCCCCAGTTCATGTGATGTTGATCTGACAACGGCGCTGTCTCCCCTCTGATAGGCTGCCTCATGGAGACTTGATGCTAGTTGCTCACAGTGGAATGCTGAGGTTGCGATGTTGTGGATGTGGACACTGGAGCCAGTAGCATGGGAGTGGAGCCTCTAGGAAGGACGGGGGATCAGACAGAAAAGTGTCACCAGAGATACATCAAACAGTTGAATCAAAGTATCTGTTGATGTAGACAAGGGACCAAGTCCTGCTCTCCATTTCTCTCTCTCTGTCTGTCTCTGTCTCCCTGTGTGTGTTTGAGTGAGTGTGTGTGTGTGTGTGTGTGTGTGTGTGTGTGTGTGTGTGTGTGTTCGTGTGTGTATGTGTATGTGTTTGTGTGTGCGCACGCACGCACAAGCACTAGCACATAAGCATACATCAGTGTGTGTGTGTACATAGAGACACTTGTGACCAAGTTTTAATGACTTCCTTGAAAAATACATCTGACCTATGCATCTGTAAAATTGTTGGTAAAATAAATCGCGCGCACGCACACACACACACACACACACACACACACACACACACACACACACACACACACACACATGTGCACAACCACAAATGCACACACAAGCAAGCGTGCATACACTGGCACACAGATGCATGCGCACCCGCACCTGCTCGTGAACATGCGCGCGCATACAGATGGAGAGTATAAAAAAAAAATCATAAAATGTTTGGGGACACAAAACATGTGTAGCCAAAAAATTGTTCCTCGTCCACAAGAACTATGGAGAATGCAAAACGAAACAGCTGCTCCAGCTGTTCTAGGCAAACTGATGAGACCACAGCCTCTGAACGGGGAACTAAATCCTGCATGCATCCGTCTCTGGTGAGCATCGAACAACTTGATCTTGGGCTTACCGTCATTTTTTTGCATTTAGACATCTCTACGTCTAGTGTGTTCATGATAACGTTGTCTCCGAACAATTCCAAGGAATGGTCTAAGAAGAGAGGGACGGTAATTGAGAAGGGAAGTTAGGATTTCCCTGCACTGAGGATGTCATTAACAACTACGTCCGCAGAACCATCATCCAGCATGTCCTTCGCCACAAGCTAAGCTATCCGTTGACCACAGTGAGGGAAAAAAAAAAGTGAAGTGCTATGGACATTAAGCAAGATCATGCTCATTGCCCAGGACTGTCCTCCCAGGAACTGCGCAGAGGAAGAGGGATCGGAGCAGCAGACCGAGAATGAGATGGCCAGACACCACTGCTGAGTGGACTAGGAACGCTGCCGCCTCTCGGGCACTTGCCAAGAACCCGCAGAGGTGAAGAAAAAAACGTGTGCAATCTTTGCAGGGCCCCACTCGACCCTCCGGGCTCCAGAATCAGTGGGGGAAATCATTAAACAGACCTGCTGATGAGCAGCTGCCAGTCTGTAATGGCAGTTTGCTTAATTAACTCAAACCGCTTTCATCGTTAAAACCAGATTTTAAAAAATGTTCTTAATGAAAACCGTTCGTTTTTCTTTTTTTGAAAATAACCCGTTTTTCACGCATTTGGGACTGATACCGAGGCTTAACGTTGTCGCCATGAAAAGCGTTAAATATGACTCGCTATAGCAGTGAGCTGTCTGATGGCAACACGTGTCTTTGACTTGTGTGCACGTGCAGTGGTATAATTTCGTGGTCAATGGCAATTGTAGCATTGTATTCCTCCCCCCCCCCCCCCCCCCCCCCAGTCTCTTGAGCGGTTTAAGGTTCTTCTTTAGGTATTGTTGTAGGTCAATGGTTTCGATTCCAATCTGCGTATTCCTAGGACATCTGTTACTGTTTCAATCATCAACTGGTTGAAATTGTTTATTGAGGGCTTCTAGGTCTTCCTGTAAGAGAGTAAGAGGGGCAAACCTTCCTCCAATGGCCTCGTGGAATTGCTCAGCGATTTCAGGATCTTTCAGTTTGTTTGTGTGAAATGTGTGACTGTTTTTTTTACTCTCCTCTTGCTCACTGACCTCCACCTGGGCGGACGCGACAAGTGTGCTACTAAGTACTAGGGGAAAAGCACCGAGTGAAAGTGGAATGAACATTATCTCATTTGCCACTCTCATCACATGAGAACACTCGGGCAGGCTGGAGATCTGAAAGAACTGACCCATGAAATGGGCAGACATTCTTGGCACATTCTCTGCCTCTGCGAAGCAAGATGGAAGAACAATGGGGAAGTACAGACGTGGGGCTTGTCTTGTACAGTGCAGAAGGACACAAACCAATGCATGGAGCAGGGTGTACTGGGGTGCATCTGGTTTTCAGCAGGATTGTAGCCATCCGCATGCAAGTGAAACCATTCAACATCTGGACAGTGGAAATACGTACTTCCATATCAGACAATGATAACGACCAGATTGGAGAATACTATTCCCAGCTCCGTGCGGTCATCAGTGAGACAGACGAGAATGGCATCCTCATCGTTCAAAGTTAATAGAACACCCAAGTTGGTACCAATGCCCATGAAGGCTGGAAGAAATTTCCCTATGTCTTGGCAAAGTTAAAAATATATATCTGGCTGAGTTAAAAACAATGATAATGACAGTCTTTATGAGAACAATTTTCCCGTCATAATTACAGTTTTCTTCACGCGTACAAATGAAATTCACTGTATCAATGATTAAAAAAAGTCCTTTTTCAATGTCAAAACAGTAATAATACAGTTTGAAGCTAAGGAGCTTCCATAAATTCTCGGATTATTTCGGGAAAAAAAAAGCGGAGCAACATAAACAGTAAGCCGCTGCACAGTGTTTGTTTGTACGCCTGCATGCTGGCGGGATCAGAAATCAAAACAGTTGACTGTAACTGAAGTCAACTCTTGCCCCACTTTCTGACCCACGCCTTCACGTGTCTCACAGACACAGTCTACTGACGAGAAATCAGACAACACATAGAACGAGTGTTTATCGCACCGTGACAAAGTCACGCCCTGCCAACAAAAACTGCTGGCGGTTTAAACGGAATTTGGCAACCCCCTGGTACTGGCTTTTACCCGATCTCCCTTATCAGAAAAAAAAAAAACACCTAGGCTGTATCAAACAACTATAGTTCCCGTTTATACCATCAACTGAAGATAACATTATTTCCTGGGGACGGTTTGATCGAAGAAAGTAATTTCTACCATGATCACAGATAAACGACGACGAACCGTTTGTGTTGAAGTCGGTTGTGACAAAAGTCTGGGACTATACACTCACAGTTTGTATCCCATCCCATGACCGACTTTCGCGCCAGCCTCTCAGCTCCGTCATGAAGGAGATCTTGCATGCCAGTCCACTTCAACATGAACGGCTTAGAAGGTGTTTACTAATGGGCCGACGTTTTTTTTTTCTTAACAGCAATGAGAGACCGACGTTAGTGTGAACTCAGACCTTGACATGATTATGAACTCAGACCATTATACAGTTTTATTATATAGGCCATCTTCTTTTGTTATTTAAATAAAAGCATTTAATGCACCACATTACCAAAAAAGAAATAAAAAGAACGTGGTTGTATGTAGGTGATTATCAATGTGCCAGCAAGTTTTATTTGTTTTCTTTTTCTGTCTTCTTATAGTATTCACAATACATATCGTCAGTGTCAACGCTGTCAAGCTCCATCAGTTATTTCCATTATCCTGAAATGCATTTCATTTCCATTTGAGAAAATAGTCGGCCTTCAGTTTTTCAAAGGAAAAAAAGAAACTTCTCAGTGCAGGAACTGTCAATAGCACAGAAGTTTCGAAAGGACACCTGCAGGTGAGTAATACTGCAAACAGCAAATTCGCCGTAAATAAATATAAGATATATATTTATGATGTATTCAGTTATTATGTATTTTATTTGATAAAATGCGGTACGGTTACTCCAGAATTTCTCTCTGCGCATTTTCTAACGTTGCATACGAAGGAAAGAAAGAGATGCATAGTTGCTGTTTTCCTTCAGAGTGAGACCTGACGGAGTCATTCCCATTGGCCTATCACTGATTCGCGCTTTGCTAATTCGCCACTAGGCTAGGCCTACAGAAATGTGAATCCGATTTACCTATTCAGTTCGTCGCTTATGTCCCCGTCGCTACTACAATTGCTCTTTTATATATTTGCCTTACGTGCACAGTGAATTGGTATTATGTTTCGCTGGGGAGTCACTGCAGTGAATGCTGTCGCAAATGTTATTCATGTCTCAAGACCGGTTGAAAATTACCAGTGTTCCTAACAGTCAAACCGATGTGAGTGAGGGAGTGAATGAGTGAGTGAATGAGTGTGTGTGTGTGTGTGTGTGTGTGTGTGTGTGTGTGAGAGAGAGAGAGAGAGAGAGAGAGAGAGAGAGAGAGAGAGAGAGACTGAGAGAGAGACTGAGAGAATTGGAATTGGACAGACAGACAGGCTCACAAAGCGAAGAACTGCAATACATTCGTTAGTTCAGTGAACACACTCGCATGGCAAGTTTACATTAATGGGGGGGGGGGGGGGGGGGGGGGGGGGGGGGGGGGGGGGGGGGGGGGGGGGGGGGAATGACTTGCAAGCGAAACAGGGCAAATAGTCAAACACTCAAGAGGCCATCTGGGATGGCGATAACATGAAGAGTTGACGAACCGGGACTAGGCGAACAGGATCATGTCCAATAAGGCCATCATTGAGACCCTCTTCACCGCCGTGCTGGCGTTCGGCTTTCAAACCGCTTGCAAACGTAACTCATCGAAAGCCGTCATTTCCGTGACGTGCCTACATGGACGACACGGAACTGCACTGCCTTTGCGTTGGACTGTGTCCCTTTTGTCCAGTGAATGCCGTGTGCTGTAACTATTCCGCAGCAGTGACAGTATTTACGATAACAATGTTCAAAACCGTTTTCATAGTCGAATGTGTAGGCTACCAGGTCTGAAAGATGAATGGAAATGCTCGGGCGGGAGTCCGTCTGTGTGTACATTCCAGATGGGCAGTTTTATTAAGGCGGGTCTGGCTACGCAGCAGCACTTTTACTAGTCTCTTGGTTCATTTGATATTACTTTATAGCCAATAGCACTTGGTGCCGGTTTGCAAAGCTGCAATGTACCGTTTCTTTTGGGTTTTATATATCTAGTGATTCCACTATTGAACGAGGTACCATCCCGAAAGCGCGTCCTGCAATGAATGTTCTTGGGCAACTTTCCATTATGTCTACCGTTTCTCTGGGAAACTTTGAACGACGCTGCAGGGAGATTTTTGTTTAAAGATCGCACAACTCGAAGCTTCATTCGGGACAGCCGAGACTTCAACGTTTGCGTTCCATAAAATTCTGTGTTTTATTACGCTACGAATTAATTTTTTTTCTAGTTTGTTGTGATGGTCTAAGAAAAACTTCCATTTAAAACAGACACCGAATTTTTTTTAATAGCTGTATAGAAAAATAAAACCTTGGACTTCTCTCGTTTAAACTGAAAGTATTCGTAGTGACAAAACAGTTACCGCTTTTTCCACATCGCTCATCTAAATTCCACAAAATCCTACTACAGACACGAAGGCCCATTTTCACTTATTTCCATGAAGACCAACACCAGTCGAAAATGCATTTTCAGGCCAGGATGCGGCCAGAACATAGACTCCCGTGTCCTCCATGTCAGTGGGACGACCTACCTAGCCTGACATTTCGAACAAGCAACTGTTCCACATGACAACCTTAGACCTGGTGTTCCTGTCCTGCTTTCTCTCAGAGCAGAGGCAACATGAACTGATTCACATTCTCCTCTAGTGAATGGCGTCACGGCAGCCCAGTGAAAAGTGGGTAACTGCATCACACAAATGATGCTGGACTGCTGACCTCTGTCAACAATACAAAACCATCTTTGAGAAAGTTCAGAAGATTTAACAACAACAGCAACAACAACAACAACAAATCTTCGACGTTGGGTAATAGACCGTCGTCAGGATTGATGACATCAAATGAAAGAAAAATAAATACCTTAGGCAATGACGTTTAAAAAATGAATACGTAAATAGTAGTAAGGTGAGGCGACTGCAGGCGGAAACCTTTGAACAAATCTTTTAAAAAATAAAGTAATACATTCGTGATTCGCTTGTTCATGTTTGGCAATTGTATTTCTTAAAACGTTTTAAGATTTCCAAACGTAAATGTTTGCGTCCCGTTTGGAAACGTGACATTACCTCCCACCCCTACCCCACTTTTTTTTCCGAACCCTAAAGCGGAAAAGTCGGCCTGTGAAGGAACTGTCCTGCACTCGAAGTGTGCACAGGACGGGTGGCGGCAGTGCTACTGACAGGACATGTGGAGACGTGGAGAGTAACGACAGCAATGACAATCACCTTCACCATAATATGACTGAAGGGCAGAGAGGGCGCAGACCTGTGCACCATGGATCCGCATCAACATTTTATGGCATCGATCTTAAACCACACATCATCTTTTCACCATTTTTTTTTTGTTAATGTCGGTTGAGCGGTCTTAATGTACATTCGTTGACATGTAGACTGATGAACAGTGGCGAGCGAAAACACATACTGGCAGAGGCATAATAATAATAACAATAATAAATGATAATAATTATAATAATACTGATGATGATGATGATGATGATGATGATGATGACAATGATAATCGTAATAATAATCATAATAGTAAGAACAATAACACCATAACAAAAACAACAGCTATAAAAAGAAGGAACATAACGAGCTGTATCGTGCTCTCACCTCTAAGAACAGTGTAACATAGATCTCTAATTTCTTGGTCTGATATGCTGCGACCCTGGAACACAGAACATGGGAATTAGTCAAGGCGTCATCAGAAAACATGGAACACAGTAAGTTACGTGCCCTTCGCTCACAATGTTACAAAAACTGTCAAAGCATCATCAGTAGACATTGAAAAACAAATTGAAAGCTAAATTGTCACCTTTGGATAGTCTGAGAGAGGACGGACATCGCCCAGAATTCCCTTCTATGCCCAGCAGAATGACATAATAAAATGCTGCATACTATAGGGAACGTCAGACAAATTGCTGCTGTATCAATTTTCAACAAAATTGACCAGATTACTGTAAAAGATACAAAAAATAGTCGTGATATTCTATGTGACTCTCAAGTCATCTGTACCGTCAATCACGGACACTTTCGTAAATTTTGCATGCTTTTGAATGCGCGTGTGTCGACTGAAATCACCTCGTGGTGAACAAATAGTGATCTAATACGAACTCTGTCAGACGCATTAAGTCGCATTAAGTCAACACATATACGTCAGAAATGATGGAACTTCTCAACAGAATGCGGTCTGTTTACCCATACAATTTGGCCATATTTTGAACACATGTTTGGCGAAAAAAACAACGAATATGACGAACTAAAAAGAAATACGTCGAAAAAAAAAAAAAAATTCTGGAGACGAAGTTCTTGACCGATGATTGAACTAGCGGAAGGTAACTACGATGGAGGCTTTGACCAAAGAGCAACGACTCTTGCTAATTTCTGTGCGCGAAATCGCGATTTGCAGTGTCCTTTTCTTGAAAACATGTCCTGAAACATCGGAAAACCAGCGAGAGAGCATGGGCGTTGCCAAAGTATGCTGATGAATCAGGTTTGAAAATAATTTGTATGAAAAAGAACCGGTTTTACCGTAGTCAGTACAAGATGAGGTGTTTAAGCTTACTGCTGGCAAGAAGTGTCTGCAATGTGATGGCAGGTGAGAGCAAAACGGACCGTCCCCTCTCCCTCCCGCTCTTAAACAAATTTGGAATTCTGTATACACTCTTTGAAGAAAGTACACTCAATTTCATTTAAAAAAAAGTACACCAAAAGTAGTTTTTTTTAAGGGTAAACAGGTCTGTATTAATGTAAATAGATACTACTGATATTTTTTACACTGTTACTAGCAGTGTAGTATTCCACTGTTGTCATACAAACAATGCATGTCTGCTGCAGCGTGGTTTAAAAACTTTTTCTGGAATGCTCCTGTTTTGTAGAAATACTCTTATTTTGGATTCGGAATACTCGAAGTCAAATTTCGGGGCAATCAGGTCTGCATACGTCATCGTCCAACGGAAAATCGTGTGGTAGAGGCCGGAGTCCCCCCCCCCCCCCCCCCCCCCCCCCCCCCTCCCCTCCCTTTCAAAGATCTTCCTACAGTACACGACGGAGGGAGGACATTGCCAAATCAGGTAGAAGACATTCTGCATGCAGGCGATGGACAGGTTCGGGTTGCACACCCCTGCCCTGTGACGTATGACAGAAGACAGAGAACTATTGATAGTGTCGATTGCCCACAGTCTACCGCAGAATTGGTAGGGCACATGGATGACGATTTACATCTGAAAGACTGGCATCACACTCGTTGTTGCAATCCTAGAAATTCTAAATACTGATGGAGTCCGTAGGTTTTAGTTTGTGATCATTGTCTAGAATCAACCGACAAGAAAACGTATGCACAAACAGCTCAGTCAGCTTTCGTAAGTAAACCAACACATTTATCACCCTTTGCACAAAAACAAAAACACCACAATCTTCACTGATCCGCTCGCTCTCTCATCAACTCGTCACCACACTGGGTCAGTCAGTTAACTGCCAATCAGTATAGTGAGTCAGTCAACCAAATAGCCAATCAATCAGTCAACTACACAAACAACCCATCAAAACTGACAACCCAACGAACCATTCAACCAACCAGCTAAGCAATCAATCACACCCACTATTCCAAGCACCATGTCAACCAACGACAGCCAATCAAAATACCAGCTAACCAAACAACAGCCAATCAAAGGCGTCCACGTACCGGAATCCCGGGCATTCCGGGCATGCCAGGCTGCCCCCTGAGTCCCCTCTCCCCTTGCTGGCCAGGGGGTCCCGGTAACCCTGGCACACCGGGCATTCCTGACGGTCCCTGAGGGCCCCGCTTACCCCCAGGTCCCCTCTCCCCAGGCTGCACGTGCACACACAGACACACACATAGGTCGTGAGAGGGAGAGAGAGAGAGAGAGAGAGAGAGAGAGAGAGAGAGAGAATACGTTGACGATAGAATCCACCACATCGACATTCAAACTCAACAGTCAGATTGTAACGATCATCGTTTCATTTTCATGCATTTTCATTTGTCCACAACGTACGCGTCTGCATGTCTTAAACCAACTCCTTTTGCTTGACTTTCACAGCAAGATTATTATTTTTCCGTCCTTGATGTCGGAAGGGCTGGACGCAGATAACACTTCAAAAGAACACACTTCCATTGTTTATCTGCTGGCACTGAGCATATTGAGACCATTTAAAAACTTAGTTTTTTCTTCCCTGCCATATTTTTAAAAAGTGAAATCATACACACACACGCTCTCTCTCTCTCTCTCTGTCTCTCTCTCTCACACACACACACACACACACACACACACACACACACACACACACACACACACACACATTCTGTCCCGTGTATCTTCGACTATGTACAACAATATCTGTAGAACCATTTATACTTTGCTGAAGCTGATCTCATAAATCTATGCACTTTCACTGTCATGTTGTCATGTCAGTTTCTGCTTTCACTGATGATTCTTTTTGACAGCTTGTATGAGGTCAGCCTTGCGCCGTTTCGACAAGGACTGGTACAGCCATGCCAACAACAATCTACTATTCCGTGTTTGAAACGAGCCATGAACTATCGGTGAAAACAAACCCCCCAAATCCCAGCAAACGGACAGAAAACTGTAGTCACTGAAACGTTTGTCAAAGCACAAAGCCAACAGAGTGTTCCCTGAGAGAGAGAGAGAAGAAGAAAGAGAGAGAGAGAGAGAGAGAGAGAGAGAGAGGGAGCGAGGGGGGGGGCGGGGGGAGAGAGAGAGAGAGCACAACCTTCAACCATGCATTGTTGTAATAACAACTCTGGAACAGCTATGTCCCTTCTATACCCACTTTCCCTGCGCCTCCCATCTACACAACTACTCCCCACCGCCACGCCACCCATAAAAAGAAATCATGCGTCAGAATAGAGCGGAGAGCTGATTACTCACAAAATATCAGAGGAAAGAAATTGATTGTGACTTTCAAGACAGGAGATGAGAGGGTGGGGGGAAGGGACGCATCGGTGTCCTCAGAGGGGAGGTGACGTGGAGTGCGCGCGCGCGTTGTCGCGCGTGTGTGTGTGTGTGTGTGTGTGTGTGTGTGTGTGTGTGTGTGTGTGTGTGTGTGCGTGTGTGAGTGTGTGCGCACGTGTGTGTGTGTGTGTGTGTGTGTGTGTGTGTGTGTGTGTGTGTGTGTGTGTGTGTGTGTGGGTGTTTGCGGAGGATGCGGAGGAGAGGGAAATTGAGACACAGACCGCAGACAGCACCCAAGTTTTCTTTGGAGCGAGTCCACGATAAGCTAGACTAGAGACTAGGGTAAAAAATGTCGACAGAAAGTTTTGTCTGCTGAGATAAGGAGGCAGACGGACGAGCGGTGTGGTGTGTGTGTGTGTGTGTGTGTGTGTGTGTGTGTGTGTGTGTGTGTGTGTGTGTGTGTGCTTGCTAGAGAGAGAGAGAGAGAGAGAGAGAGAGAGAGAGAGAGAGAGAGAGAGAGCGTACTGTGTGTGTTGTGTGTGTGTGTGTCTCTGTGTGTGTTTGTGTGTGTGTGTGGTGTGTGTGTGTGTGTGTGTGTGTGTGTGTGTGGTGTGTGTGAAAGAGAGAGAGAGAGAGTGCGGACTCGCACACGTGTGTGTGTGTGTGTGTGTGTGTGTGTGTGTGTGGTGTGGGGTGTGTGTGTATGTGTGAGTGTGTGTTGTGTGTGTGTGTGTGTGTGTGTGTGTGTGTGTGTGTGTGTGTGTGTGTATGTCTGTCTGTGTGCGCGCGCGCGCGCGTGTGTGTGTCTGTTTCAGTGTGTGTGTGTGTGTGTGTGTGTGTGTGTGTGTGTGTGTGTACTTATATATACTCTGTGTGTGTGGTGTGTGTGTGTGTGTGTGGTGTGTGTGAGAGAGAGAGAGAGAGAGAGAGAGAGAGAGAGAGAGAGAGACAGAGTGGGTGGGTGTGGGTGTATGACTGAGTGAGCAGATAGACAGATAGATAAATAGATATATAGGTGCAGATAAATAGATAGATGTGTGTGTGTGTGTGTGTGTGTGTGTGTGTGTGTGTGTGTGAGAGAGAGAGAGAGAGAGAGAGAGAGAGAGAGAGAGAGAGAGAGAGAGAGAGAGAGAGGTTAACCCGAACGAACGAACATTTTCTTTTAATGCGGGAAAAGAATAGCATGCAGCTGGCCTGTTTTACATTTTCCCCTCCAAATGCCAGAAAGCAAAATCTTTTCTCCTTTCCAAATGCAGAAGGCAAAATTTTTTTTTCTTTGTTTTGCTTACGTATACAAACTTAGGTTATATCAAATAACTAGAAAGAGAGAGAGAGGAGAGAGAGGGAGCGGGGAGGGGGAGTGACAGAGACAGGCAGGCAGACAGACTGAGAGAGAGAGAGAGAGAGAGAGAGAGAGAGAGAGAGAGAGAGAGAGAGAGAGAGAGAGAGAGAGGGAGAATGAGAAACTATTATCATCAGATTAGAGATTCAGATGATACTGATATGGGGCCACTCACAGATAAAGGTGATGGCGTTCTCTGTTTATTTCAGTTCTTCCTGCTAACTCCTCTCGTACCTAGCCCCTTTTCTTATCCCTTATCCTGTGCGCAGACAATAACCAGTAGTGCATGATATTGTTATCTGTCCTGTACGTGCGTTCGGTCAGTGCGTCTGTTCGCAGGATAACTCTAAACAAGCTGGGCCACATGACAGGCCTGTTTGTAGGGCCGATATCAGGAAGTGACGACCTTTTAATGCACAAATTATCAATACACGACCGGCAATGATACAGTGGTTAACGCTGCAGGCAGAAGGACCGGCAATACAGTAGTTAACGCTGCAGGCAGAAGACCGGCAATACAGTAGTTAACGCTGCAGGCAGGGACCGGCAATACAGTAGTTAACGCTGCAGGCAGAAGACCGGCAATACAGTAGTTAACGCTGCAGGCAGAAGACCGGCAATACAGTAGTTAACGCTGCAGGCAGAAGACCGGCAATACAGTAGTTAACGCTGCAGGCAGAAGACCGGCAGTTCAGTAGTTAACGCTGCAGGCAGAAGACCGGCAATACAGTAGTTAACGCTGCAGGCAGAGGACCGCAATACAGTAGTTAACGCTGCAGGCAGAGGACCGGCAATACAGTAGTTAACCTGCAGCAGGCAGAGGACCAGCAATTACAGTAGTTAACGCAGGCAGGCAGAGGACCAGCAATACAGTAGTTAACGCTGCAGGCAGCAGACACGGCAATACAGTAGTGTGTACGCTGCAGGCAGAGGACCGGCAGTACAGTAGTTAACGCTGCAGGCAGAGGACCGGCAATACAGTAGTTAACGCTGCAGGCAGCAGACCGGCAATACAGTAGGTTAACACCGCAGGCAGAGGACCGGCAGTACAGGCTTACGCTGCAGGAAGAGGACCGGCAATACAGTAGTTAACGAAGCAGGCAGAAGGCCAGGATTTTGGGGTTGGAATCCGTCGGATGCCTTTAGATTGTGGGACTTATGGCAGTGACAGGCCACTAGCCCGACTGGAGTGTGCAACGAGCTGAAATGGACTTGATGGCGATACCACACAGCCCAGTCGTGGACGTGACCGTGACAGTGTTGCTCACATTTCCCAACCAGCACTGCAGGTGTCTGTATTTCTCGGGTCTTTTATGCCGGGACAAGTTAAGAAAGAAAACGTAGAGTCCACCCCTGCCATGTTGGTCCGACCGGAATGGAACGCCGGGGGCATCACCTTCGGTATTGTCACTGATTAAGAAAAACCAACTACGACAAACTGAAGGAATCAATCATCCGACAACATGAGTAGCAATGACTTCTCTGGCTTGTGCAGGGAAAGACTTGAGCGCGCAGGATTCACGACTGGAACACAGTTTCATGTTATATTCTTTTTTAAAAAAAAAACTCCTCCAAATCATTACATTTATTTTTTCTTTAAGCCGTCTTTCTGTCTACAAACTACTTATATGTGTGGTATGTATGTATACCCCCCCCCCCCCCCCCTGTTGCGTATGCATGCAATAACCACCCAATCCCCAATTCCTATCTAACACTCATCACCCTGCCATCTTTCCTCCACCTCCCCTAACGTTTCCCTCCACTCAACCTGCAAACCTGCATGTTTTTTCTTCAAAGATTAACACCCCCACCCCCTCTCATACACACACACATGCACACGCACGCCATCTCCTGCTACCCTTAACAGTTGCAAACAGACAAAACAGCCCTAAACCCAATGCCTTAACCCCTCCCCCACACACCTTCCATTCTCCCCTCACTGTCGTCATCTCGTTTCACTCGGGGGCTGTTTGGGTGGCCGGATTATTTCTTCATTGATTACAGTGCCGATAACTGCAAAACTGTTTCTGTTAGCATGTCCCGCCTGCGCGTCTCTGCTGAAAAGAGGTTTTTAAAAAAACCCAAAAAAACCTTTCCTCACGAAAGAAGCGGCAGTACGTCTCTCTCTCTCTCTCTCTCTCTCTCTCTCTTCCCCCCATTAAAAACTGGTATGAAATAATGGGAAACCAGTAATTATAAGCGTTTTTTTTTTTTTTTAAAATACTTTCAAAGATGTTTTGGGTCCTAGACAGTGTTTAACATAGTTTAATCACAACAAAATCAAAAATGTTCGTCCAGTAATGTGTGGCTTCACGAATCGTAATGACTGAAAAACCGGGAAACAATTACATATCCAGTTTGTAAAGAAGCTGTATGGAAAATGCCAAAGTTTTGTTGTTGTTGTTGTTCTTCTTCTTCTTACTGTTGTTGTTGCTTCATTTTGTCCGTTTGTTTGCTTTTGACAAATAACATTTATCCAAAAGAGTCTCGTAAAAGAGTTGTCTCGAAGAGATACTTCCAAAAATTAAATTAGGCTGTAACAGTTTAGATTACCCAACCCTTGTCAAACAAACTCAATCTGTGAAACAGACCAATATACAGATCAAGGCTATGTGTATTCCGTATGACGAATTTGTTACGTTCTTTTTAATTTCTGTACAAAATAATGCGTTTTCGCATTGACGACGTTGTTTCTCCTCTCTCCCCCCCCCCCCCCCCCCCCCCACCCCCCCCCCCCCACCCCCCCCCCCCCCCCAGTTCATTGACGGGTTCATTGAACTATCATCAAACTGTGTTTTTTATTCTTGTGTTCGTTGTTCTCTCGTCCGTTCTTAGCCAGCACCGTGTTCGATACGGCACACTATGCGTCTTACTGGCGACAGTAGGTGTTGAATGGCGAAGGGCGCCACGAGTAAGCGCCTCTCTCTGGAGGGACCCGTCCACGTCGGTCCAACCACAGGAATTTGCTCAACTTCTCAACATACCCCTGCCATGAACACTTGGATCGATGGAAGGGGCGGGGAGAGGGATGGCAGTGGACGTGGAGTGGGTGGGTGTGGGGATACTTGTGGGGGAGGAGCGCGTGACAGTGTTTGTGTATGCAGAACGACGAATGAATTAGTTGGGGGGGGGGGGGGGGGGGGGGGCTAGAAGCACTGAAGAGTAGTCCTTCAAAAGAAACGTTTCCCGCTTTTTCACTTTAATCTCCCCCAAAGTTTGGTCTTATTTGGTGACTACATTTGTATTATTTTTGTTGTAGTTGTTGTTGCTGCTGCAGCTGTTAATTACTTCAGCAGCTGTTAATTACTTCAGTTTGTTGTTGTTTACTTTGTATGTATCTTAAACCATTTAAAGAAGGGAACACGAATAAGTTTGGTGGCTTCGCGGGACGAGTCTCTGCCCCCCCCCCCCCCCCCCCCCCCCCCCAAACACACACAACACCACACACACACACACCCTCTCTCTCTATCCTCTTCTTCCTCCATCTTCTCCTCCACCTCCCCCTGCTTCCTTTCCTTCCTCACCTGCACTCCCGCCCCCCACCCCCACCCCCCATCCCCAACTCCTCCTCCCCGTCTTCTCTCACCCTGCTTTGGATCTTTCTACAAGTTTGGATCTCCTGTCTGTCTTCTAGGTCTGCTCGCTCTTCCCTTCCCACACCCCCTTCCACGGATCTGTCTGCCTGTCCCTCATCCGCTTCTCGTCTCTTCCTTTCACTCAATCCCCCTCAACCCCCCTCCCCCCCCCCCCCTAATTCTAATTCCAGCCCTGCTGCTGTGGTGTTTTAATATCCGCCTCCCCCACCCTTTCAGGTGTTTAGAACGGATTTATTTGATCATGTCAGTGTCACAGTGTGTTTACGTGCATCGTCTGCATGTCTGATTTTCGGATTGAAATCTCTGTCTTGGAGAAATGGCCTCTATTCTCGATCTCCGAGAAAATGGTCTACATATAGATTCCATCCTTGAGAAATGCTCTAAACCCTCTATCCTAGAGAAATTGCTTTTTAAAGAAATCTGTGCTTGAGATGGTATAAAATCTAGACATTCTGAGAAATGACCGAAACTCTCAGTTCCCGAGAAATGGCCCAGTTCATACACTGAAAAATGAATTGAAACATCTATGATTGCAATATGGTCTAGCATATCCATCCTTGAGAACTGGGCTTAGCTCTCTTTCCTCGAGAAATTATCTCAAATATCTATCCTATCCTTCAGAAAAAGGTTTCAGACTTTTTTTTTTTAATTGGCCGTCTCATTTTCTGTGCCACTTTCGTGACATTGCCGCACCACGTCCCTTATTCTGACTCCCAGTGCACAACCACATCCAGCCCTTATGTGAAGTCATAGGGCAGCCCACCGGATGAGGGGCTGCACTACTGCCGAGTCACTTCGGAGGTGTCCAGTGGTACCTGTTCTGATCCAACGTATGCAGTGCATGCACAGTCTATCAAGGACAATAACCGCTTATTTGAGGAGCCACCATGTTTCAAATCTTATTCTATGCTACAGAAATGGCCTACACGTTTTCTTTGAACCTCCATCCGCAAAAAAAAAAAAAAAAAAAAAAAAAACCCAGAATCCTAAACAAACGGCCAACAATGCCCGTGGAAGGGTCTCAAATCTCTTTTCTTGAAAAAAGGACAAAACTCCCAAGTCTAAAAAAAAAAATAGCCAAAAACATTTCCTCTTCAAGAAGGGCCAGTAAAACTTGTCCGCCTCGGCAAGTGGCTAAATCTTCACCCTTGACGAGAGAGAGAGAGAGAGAGAGAGAGAGAGAGAGAGAGAGAGAGAGAGAGAGAGAGAGAGAGAGGAGAAGAGAGAGAGAGAGAGAAGAGAGAGAAGAGATAAAAGAAAAAGAGAGAGAGAGAGAGACAAAACGGAGACACAGACAGACAGCTAGACAGAGAGATAGACAAACGGAGACAGAGACAAAGAAAGAGGAGAGAGACACAGACGACGACACGACACACACACACACACCACACACACACACACACACACACACACACACACACACACACAGACAGACAGACAGGACAGACAGAGAGAGAGAGAGAGAGAGAGAGAGAGAGAGAGAGATTTCCCGCGAGGATGTCAGCGAAGAAGAGTAATGAAATCGATGCCAATGATCTTAAAAGAAGGGGAAAAAAGAAGGAACTGGACAAAGGCGAGGAGACTGAAGACTATTATTTTAGAAATAAGAAAACGACAATGTTGACAAAGGAAAATGATGGCAGTGATAGCAGTTATAACGTGATAACAGCTCGTAGATGCTAGTCTGCACGGCTGGAGAGGCAAGGACTGTAGGTGCTAGCCAGAACAAAAGCAGCCCCTGTATATGCGAACACGCAACACGTATACACAAACATGCAGCACGAATACACGCACGTGCACACGCGCGTAAATGTACTCGCGCACAAAGTGATATGCACACAGCGCACAACACTTACCATTCCACGTGCCCCACTCGTTCCCACTGGTCCCTGAAATCAGCAAAAAGAAAAAATGTGTTTACTTCAGCACACACACACACACACACACACACACACACCACCGCACACAGACGAGAGAGAGAGAGAGAGAGAGAGAGAGAGAGAGAGAGGAGAGAGAGAGAGAGAGAGAGAGAGAGAGACGGGGGGGGAGGGGAGGGGACAGACACACACACAGAGACAGAAACATGAAGACAGAGACAGTGAGACAGCACACAGAAACATTGGGGGGGGGGGGGGGGGGGGGGGGGGGGGGGGGGGGGGGGGGGGGGAGAGAGAGAGAGAGAGAGAGTGTGTGTGTGTGTGTGTGTGTGTTTGAGTGAGGAATGAGACGGACGAAAAGACAGACAGATAGACAGAGAGACAGACAAAAAGAAAGACAAACAAAAAGACAGAAAACAGGCAAAGATACAGATAATCAGAGACAGAAAAAAGTCTTACCGGTGGTCCCATTGGTCCCATTTTAAAATCTGAATCTGGTGCGCTTGCGTATGTCTGAAATCAAAGTCAGAGAGAGAGAGAGGAGAGAGAGAGAGAGAGAGAGAGAGAGAGAGGGAGAGAGGAGAGAGAGAGAGAGAGAATTATCACTACAGTCTTTATTACAATCTGAATCATATTCAATTTTTGAGCATGGAAACATTCAAACCACACGCACACACACACACACATACACACACAACACATACACATATATATATATATATATATATATATATATAGAGAGAGAGAGAGAGAAGAGAGAGAGAGAGAGAGATGTATGTTTATACACACACACACACACACACACACAAACAAACACGCGCGCGCGCACACACACACACACACACACACACACACACACGATGCGAAAGGAAGAAAAATGATAAACCAACAACAACAGCATAACCACGACTCTCACCCTTTTCCTGTTCATGCTGTTCGTACAGCCCAGCCGATCGCTATGGGTTATATCAAGGCTCCAACCTCGTCACAGTCACTGTCTAGTTTGAGGTTTAATTTTCTCGCTATGGGCTATATCAAGGCTCCAACCTCCTCACAGTCACTGTCTAGTTTGAGGTTTAATTTCTTTTCAATTACGCCAGCACAACACCATGGCCTCCTACCATCCACCCCCTCCTCCGTCCTTGCCCCTCTCCCGCCGAATAAATAAATATTTGTTATGACGACAGGCAGACTCTGCTTTCTTTGAGATAGGGGCAGTACTGGCGTTCTTAGGTGTCTGTGAGCCCGTTTCGTTTAAATGCCCGCGTGTGTCCGCGCGCGGTTTACCATATCTTATTACCGCCATATCTTTTCGCCTAGTCAAATCATCCCGCTGAAGACGGTCTGCTCGTACAATTCAAGTTCAAAGGCAGAGGAAGTCTCAGTAAAGGCATTAACCGTTTTCGGTGTCTGCAGCTTGTCACGTGGGGATTTACAGTTATGCTCCCCCCCCCCCCCCCCCTTTTTATTCTCTCTCCCCTCCCCCTTTCCACCACCATTTCTCTCTTTCTTCAAGCTCTTCCCTCACTACCTCTAAATCTATTTTTGCCAAAAATGTTCCTGAAAATGGGCACTAGTCGCCGTGGTACAGCAGTTACTGACGCGGCGGATTCGGGCTGGCTGTGAAGTCGTGGGTATGATACCCATTGGACCCATTTATATTTATGGGATTTTTCGGCCGCTGACCGGAGTAGTAGAGTCTGCTACGGGTGCACTGTGAAGACTAGAACCACACAGGCGTGTTTTATGAACTTAATGGATCCGTATCTGACACGTGTTGCTCAAATGTCCAGACCAACGCTTTAGGTGTCTGTATCTCTATCGGGCCTGGCTGACGCCGGGATATATCATGAAGCTAAACGTAGAGCACAGCCATGCCATGCAGTCTCAAACCAGAATGGTCATCCGTAGGATCATCTGCATCATTTTCATCGATCAGCACACACAAAAAACTAAATGGGCAGACTGGTGATCTTTCAGCCTATGCAGGCAGTGTGTGTGAGTAGGTGTTTGCACGCGCACGCGCCTGTGTGTGTGTGTGTGTGTGTGTGTGTGTGTGTGTGTGTGTGTGTGTGTGTGTGTGTTCAATACAAAACTGTTTAACACATAACCGTAATATCTTCAGGCATATAAGAACAGAACCAATAAAATTCTGATGTCCAGTCTGTCTGTAGTTTTCATTTTTTTAATCCAGTGAATCATGTGGGCGATACAATATATACATAGATAAGTAGATAGATACATAGACAAACAGAGAGAGAGAGAGAGAGAGAATGGGGAATAAGAGGGCTGGGGGACGGGGAGTGGGGGGTGGAGGAGGGGGAGGGGGAGCGGGGGAGGAGGGGGGGGGGGGGGGGGGCAGGTTGACTGATCGACCCTAAACTGAACCTGAAACTTCAATTTTATACGGCGAGGGCGTATTCTTCATCATAACTATGCGCCTTATGAGTCCCCTGCAACTTAATTAATAGGCGGATGCTAAAATACAGTTACATGAGTGATAGCATTGTGCACTGTTGTGTACATAAATTTGATATCCACTAATACTGAAATTATGATAATAACAAAATTTGGAAATGGAGACTTATGGGGATTCTGAACATATCCAGGAAGTGTCACTTTTCTGCCAACAAACATATTTTTTCCGTGGTGATAAATGAACTTTTTGGCGTTGGAGAATGGGGGAGGGGGATAGAATGGAAAAATGGTACGTTTGGGTGTAAATCTAATCTCTCTCGAGAAATGCGCTTCTATTACATTGTGTAAAGCATATTTCATTATTCATCTACACACAGTCTCTCTCTCTCTCTCTCTCTCTCGCTTTTTTTGTGATGTATTCATGTATCAACTGCGAATGGAAATAGTCATGACCTTCACATGTCTTCGAGTCTAACATCGCTGAAAATAATAATCTGCGCCCTGGATTATTTAATGCAACGACATAACAATTGTGGAGATTCTCGACTGCCCTAAAGTCCACCCTAACTCACCTATGATCTTATGTCACAGGACCATGACAGGCTGAAAAATGCCACAGCTAATCAACGTTGACATTCCCCTGTAGTAATACATGTCGACATTTGGTTGTAACAACACACGCTGACATATACTTGTACTAATGAATGCTGACACTTACTTGTAAGGCCAATTAAGAAACAGCCATAACAATGGTAGATGCTTGTGTGAAAAACCATCAAGATCAGATATTTCCGAGTTACTGCTGATCGCGCTTTCCATTCAGCTAGCTCATAGGAAGATAAAGAGTCACAGCGCAAACAATGAAATGCAATAAAAAAAAAAAAAAAAGACAATGTAAAATAAATCAATATAAAAACAAGAAAAAGGATTGAAAAAAAAAAAACAGCACACCACCCCCTCCTTCTCCCACTTCTTACCACCCCCAGCTCAAAATCATGTCCATTTTTAAGGGCATAATCATTTAATCTTGAACATTCTCAGGAACACACTGACGCACATAAAAACCGCAGTGGATTTTTTGTATAGAGGAAAACTGCAGTGACACCAGACAAAACTTAACAATGACAAACAAAACAAGTACACACACTTTTCTTTCCCCCCCCCCCCCCCCCCCCCCCCCCCCCCCCCCCCCCCCCCCCCCCCCCCCCCCCCCCCCCCCCCCCCCAAGGAAACGATGAAAGGCACGCAACGCCAAGTCAGCGCTGCTTGGGCTACCCGTTTCCCCTACCCCACCCCAAAGGTACATCCCCCCCCCCCCCCCCCCCCCCCCCCCCCAAGGGAACCCCCCCCCCCCCCCCCCCCCCCCCCAAGGGAAACGATGAAAAGGCACGCAACGCCAAGTCAGCGCTGCTTGGGCTACCCGTTCCCCTAGCCCACATGTACATCAAAGGGAATACAGAACAATTCAGTATCCCCCCCCCCCCCCCCCCCCCCCCCCCCCCCCAAGAGAGAATTCTAAGGTTTCCCACACGCCCTAAGCTGTCATGTTCAAAGAGGCACAACAAACAGCCCGAAAAACATGAACACACACACACACACACACGCACACACACACGCACGCACGCACACACACACACACACACACACACACACACACACACACACACACACACACACGCACGCACGCACACACGACACACGACACACACGCACGCACGCATGCACATGGAGGCGGAGGGAACAGCATGCTGAGTTATCTGCCCCTCTTCTCCTGAGACAAAGCTGTCAACTTTGTAGATGTCTCTGC
>JADBJO010004557.1:145000-147500 GCA_016801955.1 Conus betulinus
AAAATCGGTGTCACTACCTTCCCCGTCCTGGTCAAAAGGGGCAGTATGCCCCTGGTTCCTTTGACCTTTCTTCACACTAACCCTGGTTCCTTTGACCTTTCTCCACACTAACACTGGTTCCTTTGACCTTTCTCCACACTAACACTGGTCATACACGGCTGCCACACTCAGTCCCTACCAACAGTCTCGGCCTCCTACCCAGACTAACATTAGTACTACTACAGTCAGAAACCAAAACTAGGTTTTCCTTTTACAACTTTTATGGTTGAAAATAAGCTAACGACTCGGCCAAAGCCAAGCGTCCTTTGCTTCCGTCTGGCAGCCCCTGGTCTGTCCTACATATCGGCAACACACCCGTCCTACAAAACAGTGAGCTTCTCTCACCAGTCACGTGCCTCAGCGTCCAATCAACGTCAAGAAAAAGGTCGGGGATTCAAACACTGTTTACCTATTGTTTCGCTTTCGTGTCACAAGTTCAAACATCACCTGCGCTTATACACTGCCATGATTAGCTCATTATGAAATCTGGCATCACAAACCGCAAACTCGATCCACTTCCACCATCTTTTCACAGTATCTTGATAAATTCCTGCTCACATCACCACCGACATCATCAGCTCACTGTCCACTGGTTCTTTTTCATCCTCATAAAAACGGCGTCTCTTGAAGTCATCTTCTGTTCTTGAAAATCTGAAGATTTACAAACCTATTTGGAATCATCATTTTCTTGCCAAAGCCCTTGGAAAAGTGTTCTTGCTCAGCTCACAGGCCAGCCTTCTTTATTCCGACCTGTGTGCCTGCCACTCTGACCATGGCACTGAAACTGCTCGTAAAATCTGCAACGTCTTATTGACTACTTTCGACACAAAACAAAAATCTCACGGTCTCTCTGTACTAGACTTCCCTTCAGCCTATGATACCTTCGACAATTTAATTCTTCTCTACTGTGTGCGTAACTCTTTCGATCTCCTTGATATAGACTCTCGACTGGCTTCATTCCTGTATTACTGATCGTCATCAAGTTGTTGCTCTTAATGGTACGGCTTCCGGGCCCAACTCCGCCGGTGTGTAGTGTGCCTCAGGGCTCAGTCCTGGGGCATGTAACTTCAGTTCATACACCTGTTCTGCCCCGGCATTGTCAATAAACATTTTTTGTCCATCAGTTTCTCCAGTGATAATCAGCTTTGTTTCAGGACCACTCTCTCATCTTCCCACAATGACTGAAAGCAGCCAATCTTGAGTGTGTGGCTTAAAAACTGGATGACGGCCAATAAACTCAAACTGAACGAAGTAGAAATTGAAATGAAGTTAATTTTACCCTCAAACTACCCAAACCGTCCCCCTCTTCAATCTTCTGTTGATCTCTCTCACTGACCCAACAATCCCTCTTTTCTGCTCGCAGTATTAACGCGACTGTAGATGAAACTCTTTCTTTTCGACAGCATGTTGCGAATGTTGCTCAGATATATTTTCTTGAACTTTGTAGCATTGCTTCCCCTCGCCACCACCTTTCTGAGGATGCCATTAAAACTCTTGTCTGCGCGTTTCTTCTCTCTCGGCTCCATTATTGAAACGCTCTTTTGACTGGCTACCCAAGCTGTCTCAACCGTAAATTTGATAAAGTCTAAAATCATACCGCCCTCCTTATTTTTATCATTTTTATTATTATTATTATTTTGGTCCTCTTCATCTGATAATAATATCACCCCGTTGCTGCATTCTCTCCACAGGCTCCCATTTCAGCAGAGATTCTCCTGTCAGGTTGTTTCTCTCTGATGTAAATCCATTTAATCCTCCTCTTAAATATGTGACTGATCTGTTGCTCATACATGAACACCGCTTTTTCTTCTGATTCCCTTCTTTTCCTAATTCTCGTTGTGCTTATAAAAAACTCTGGCCAGCATGCCTGTCGAGCTGCTTCCGTTCGGAATCAATTTCCACGTACTTAGGTACTGTGGCTCAACCTGCTTTCGTTGAAAGTCTTAACTGAAAACTGTCTTCTTCTTCCCCTCTGACATAATACGAAAAATATGCGCTTGTATTGTTTGGGAGCATTGTATGCGTTTGAATGCCTGTGATACCGAAGATCGTTTTTGTTTGGGAGACGGAATGGGTGGGAGAGAGAGAGAGAGGGAGTGAGAGGGCCGGGTAGCATGGTGGTATGCTTGGATGTGGTGCGTGCGTTTGATTGCTGCATACGTTGTGTGTATTGTCCGCGGTTCTTGTTTACTTGTCTCTGAGTATGATATATGATGATGATGATATGATGATTTCAACTCCTAATCGATCATCATCATCATCATCATCATCATTGTTACAACATAGGCCTTCTCGTAATAGATAATACTACGTGCCCGATAAACATGTAAATGAAATGAAAGGCAACACACTCTTTCATGATAGCATAACAATAGAATACCTACAATAGACAGAGGGAGGGAGGGAGGAAGGTAGCGAGGGGAGTGAGAAGGAAGGACAGACAGACAGACAGACAGGCAGA
>JADBJO010004557.1:157500-160000 GCA_016801955.1 Conus betulinus
AGGCAACGAGACAGACTACGTAAACATATTCATTACTATTCCTTTCATAGAAAGCAAAGAACAAAAAATGGGCGTATAAAGCTCCATCAAGATGAACAGACAGAACCTCAACTACACACTCTATATGACCTCAGCTGCAGAATCTCTGACTTCCGTTACACAATTACTTTGGCTCCTGTTACAAAATTTCTCTACAGGATCTCCCTTACCTCATCTACAGGATCTGTGATCTGAGCGACATAATCACTTTGACTGTAATCTCTCCGACTTCAGCAACAGGATCTCTCTGACTTTGGCTACAGCTACATGACCCTCTTCAACTCAGAAACAGGATTTCTCTTACCTTTGCCGCGCGGTTTCCTTGACATCAATATAAGAATCTCCCTAAACACAGCCACAGGATGTCTCTGGCAGGTTCTTCCTGACCTCCGCTTGATGATTTCTCTCAACCTCCTCTCTAAATCTCTCACCTTCAGTATCACACCCCTTCTCTTTCTCTTTAATTTTGAACTTTTAACATATTTTTACATGATTGACTGCTCTCTCTCTCTCTCTCTCCTCTCTCTCTCTCTCTCTCTCTCTCTCTCTCTCTAATACATTTTCTTCTAAAATGTCCCAGTTACAAAAAAATTACGAGAAAACTACTATTCATAGACACTATATGATCGATTTCCTGTCCAGTTGAAGACACTGCCTCCAAACGATAATGCTGTCATATTGAGAGATGTTGCTGCTGTGTTGTATGTTACGCTTTACGTCTAGAGAGGAACAGCTGAAATGAAATGTTATAAACCTAAGTTTGTTACTTTTGTTATCGCCAAATGAGCTTTTTTCTTTTCTATGTAAATATTCATGTTCAATAGCATAAACAATTTCATGTTACGTGTCTCATGTCGATAGGCTGGAGGACTCACATTGAAGTCACGAGTTCACGAGTTCTCTCTCTCTCTCTCTCTCTCTCTCTCTCTCTCTCTCTCTCTCTCTCTCTCTGTTGTCAATGTTTATCTCTGTTCTTAATTGCATGACCAAGAGTGTTTGTGCGTATGCTTTGTCTTTGTGCTTTCCATTCTTTAAAAATCTGCTGGCATCTTTGATGCCCATCCAACAGTCTCCAACCCGGCGCGAGTCCCACTTCTGCTATCGCATGCACTATCAACGGTTCATAAGTAAGCCATGATACATTAAATTCCTTGAATCTTTGATGTTAATTACATTATGATTAAACGCCCACAATCACCTCTGGGGATATGCTAGACGGGGAATGATATCGCAGGACAGGAGAGACAGGGAGGGCAGTGGGGGAGTGGACCTGGACTCGATACAACAACGGTCCCACGTTAAAATGGGCAATCAAAGTGCTCGTTTTCAGGTCGGTCGCAACAGAATTTGAATGGCCGCCTTCTGGCCCTTACTGATGTGCTGTAATCAGCCAAGCTGTTCAGGTGAACAGGCTCCATGCCTTCCCCCATCCCACCCTCCACTTCCCCCTCAGCAACCCTCCTTCTTCTACCTTTCAAACTGATACAAAGTAATCTGGACTTAGCAAACAGAGTACAGGAGTGATACGCAGTTCGCGTTATCACCGAGTGAACTAGTTGACCTGCTGCCATTCGAAGGGGGGGGGGGGGAGGGGGGGAGCGCACGCACCGGGGTACCGCTAACCAGCAATTACTGTCGTCCTTAGAGTAGAGGCTGGGGATGAGTATGTGTGGTAAGACGGGGTGGGGAGGGTTTGTGGGAAGTACCCTGAATATGCTGGACCAGAACAGGCACCGCACAATACCAAGGAAGTGACTCGGCAGCAGCAAGTCACGCCAAGTCATCCTGTTTACATCCACGCAGCGGCAATGCGGAGTCTTCACTGGTGGGTTGTCCCCAGAACGACCAGATATTCCTAGCTCCTTGTGGACCGTTGGAATGAGCGGTGTCTGGGCGACCAGATATCCCTAGCTCCTTATGGACCGTTGGAATGAGTTGTCTGTGAGTGACCAGATATCCCTAGCTCCTTGTGGACCGTTGGAATGAGCGGTGTGTGGGCGACCAGGTATTCCTAGCTCCTTGTGGACCGTTGGAATGAGTGGTGTGTGGGCGACCAGGTATTCCTAGCTCCTTGTGGACCGTTGGAATGAGTGGTGTGTGGGCGACCAGGTATTCCTAGCTCCTTGTGGACCGTTGGAATGAGTGGTGTGTGGGGCGACCAGATATCCCTAGCTCCTTATGGACCGTTGGAATGAGTTGTCTGTGAGCGACCAGATATCCCTAGCTCCTTATGGACCGTTGGAATGAGTGGTGCGTGTGAGCATGCCATCGAGAGAGATAAGGGTGAAAATGCTACCATAAAGCTTGGCTATGTCTTTGACTCTTCACATTTTCGGAACAGACACGTGTTTTGACTGTTATCGGAAGATTGCGGGTTACCTTCGGTATCAAGGACACGCTTTGAAGTGCTTACGAGTGTAAGAGAGAGACCCTCTTTATGGCGCTTCTGACAGTAGGGATT
>JADBJO010004557.1:167500-175000 GCA_016801955.1 Conus betulinus
ATCATGAACAAATTAAGTGGAAAGCAAGGCCTGTTCCAAAAAAAAAAAAAAAAAAAAAAAAGGAGGGGGGGGGGGGGGGGGAGGGATTAGTAGAGAAGAGGAAGGGGGTGCCTGACGCTCAGCTGCTGTCACTCGCTGGTGTTCAGGCCGGCAGGGGCGAGGTCCCCCAGTCGTAAAATGATGGATGAATCCATAAAGAGGCGATAGAGTCCACTGGACCGGTTCTGCCAGACAGCAGCCACTCTCGCATGGGTGAAGTTGTGGTAGGGGCTGTTGAAGTGAGAGCCTACAGGATCTTCATACCCCAGCCGCACTGAGCGAAGGTGCTCAAAGAAACGCTCATCAGGCTGCGGTACGTCTCCCCAGTGTATTTTTTTTAACAGGCCTTCTTGCTTTCCACTTAAATTTGTTCATGATCCCCACTAACTCTAAGCCTGATGACAGCTCTATGAGCAGAAAGCTTGCTTGGTTTCCTTCTGTTCCCCCGATCACCATACCCAAACCCGGGTGAATGCACTCTTCCACCATTTTTCTTCTCCTAATTATATAGCATAACATGACAGCTGAGCATTAATCCATCCTGATCACATAACCAAACACCCACTTTAACTAAGTAATCCAGTGCGTCTTTTAAACGCTTTGTACAGATATATGCAAACATTCTTCAATGTTATTTCATTTCGATTTGCCATGATCAGTAGAGAGAGAGAGAGAGAGAGAGAGAGAGAGAGAGAGAGAGAGAGAGGAAAACGTTTTTTATTCAGCGTAAGCCACAGCCCCTTCTACAGGTGGGAATCTAGTTAAGAGACACATCAAAATATTGAGATATAAAGACCTGACGTCTTTTAACCAAAGAATACCACTGGCACTTGCTTCGATGTTAGCATTCTGATTCTGAACACGCCTTTACAGGCTCTGCACAAATACAAACTTAAATTCGTCAGTATGTTGCCTTTACTATTTTCATTAGTAAGGCCACAGGGAATAAACAAGGATTGGCATAAAACTTTTCGCGGAATACACTTTTGCTGAAGATCACAGAGTCTAGGTCAGCAAAAGAAAGTGTGTACTTCATCTTCTTTGCATCTTTGCACAAGGGGGCATATCACAGAATTATTTGAAGATTTACACATTTTGGTAAATAATGCTTAGTATATCTATCAATGTCAATAAGAAGACATGTTTCACAGCTCCTTTTGAACGTAAATGTTCTGTATAAGAGAAAAATCGGTCAGTGTTTTTAATATGTACAGTCTATAAGTCTTTAATGAAATTCATGCAAACACTGATATTTTCAACACCTTGATTCAACCATACTATTCCAAATCTATTCTGAAATAACATTTCTCCAGCACCTGACAACCATGTTCATTTTCAACGCGAATCTAGCCACAAAAGCGTATCGCAAGATTTAACAGGTAATATGTTTACCTCTGTACGTAGTATTTTAAACCCGATGTCTAATACGCTGAACAGAGAACTCTCTCTCTCTCTCTCTCTCTGCATATCAATTTGAAAAAATACGCATAATACGCATAATACGCAGCAAGGCATTCTTTGCACGACTTGCGAGGTCCTCAGAAACAATTACAAATCGAAGCCTAGATGTGAAATATATCCATGATACTTATAACAATTAACAATTATCATTTCTCTCCATCATCAACAATTCACCTCTCTCTTGCTGATTGATAACCCCCTTTTCCTGGACATAACAATATCGCTCTAATTCACCTCTCTCTTGCTGATTGATAACCCCTTTTCTGGACACAACAATATCGCTCTTTTTCATGTTTACCTTAATTCTTGACGCTATGCCACATAACTTCTTCAGCAGCGTTTCAAGAGCAACCGGCAGTTTAGACAGTGAAGCAATATCATCTGCTAATAACATGGTAAACTATTCGACCAAATCAGGGTTTAATATTGCATCATGTCGTCTCATCTCTATTATTTCCTTAGCTAACTCATTAACAAACGATGAAAGAAAAAGGACAGGGCTACATGCATCTCCCTGTTCTACTCCTGTTCTGCATATGATGTGTTTACTATAACTAGCACCTGCTCTTACTCTTGCTTTCACACTTCTCTGCATGCTTTTAACATATTTAGAGATCTTCCATGTAGTCGCATTCTTTTGAAGTACAGGCTAAAATAATGATCTTGATACAGACTCAAAAACTATTTTTTACAAAATCAATAAAGAATATATGTAACTTACGATTCAGCGAAGGCGTGTTCTGTATAAATGCTAAAAGTGTAAACATCTAGTCAATAGTTGAACAACTGCTTTTCAAACTAGCTTGAGACTTACCAGCAATACTATTTTGCTGAAATTACTTATGTAGCCTGCAATTGGTAATTGAACTATGCACCTTACTACTGACATCACGCAACAATACCCCTCTATAACTACCAGGGTTATCAAATGCGCCCTTTTTGAATAATGGTACGCTTTTTACTACTCTGTCAATCTTTCTGTAAAAAACCCTTTTCAATGAAGCAGACTGAAAGTAAACCCAAATAGTCAACAGTAATATCACCACCTTTTTCAGTAATTCTTCAGTAATTCCATCTAGGCAGCCGATTTTCCGTTTCAGCCCTTTTCGTTGCTACTAAAACCTCTTCTTTTGAGATTGATGATCAAAGTGAAGAACCTCGATGCCATTCCAAAAGAAAATTATTATTAACGAAATCAATAACAATTTTCTGCCGTGTTATCCTTTTCGAGGAATTTATTAAAACTACAATGCCGGTCATTAATAGAAATGGCAATGGATATGTTTGATGCTTTTATAAGATACTTCACATCTGTTTGGTTGGTTTTTTTAATCTCCAAGAACAGAGGGGAGATAGAGGGAGGGAGAGCAGGGGGACGGGAGGCAGAGACGAGACAGGAGAGAGAGAGAGACAGAGAGGGGAGGGAGGAGAGGAGGGGGAGAGGCGGAGAGAAGAGAGGGGGAGAAGAGAGAGGCGGAGAGAGAGAGAGAGGAGAGGGAAGAGAGAGTGAGATAGAGATAGAGAGAGCGAGAGCGACGAGAGGGAGAGGAGAGGGGACAGGAACGGGAGAGAGAGAGGGAGAACAGAGAGGAAGATAGAGAGAGAGGCGAGGACAGGGAGAGAGTGAGAGAGAGGGAGAGACGGAGACAGAGAGAGAGGGAGGGAGAGAGAGCTAGAGAACGTGAAGACGGAGAGGGACGGAAAACAGACGAAGAAACAGAGAGGAAGGAGAGAAGAGAAAGAGAGTGAGAGAGAGAGAGAGAAGGAGAGAGACGAGAGAGAGAGGGAGAGAGAAGAGAGAGAGAAGAGGTGGATTGAGAGAGGAGGACCGAGAGAGAGAGAGAATGAGGAGAGGTGACAGAGAGAGGGACGAGGGAGACGAGGGGGAGGAGGTAGGAGGAGAGGAGAAAGAGAGAGAGAAGAGGGGGAGCAACGAAGAGAAGAGGGGATGAGAGAGAGAGGAGAGAGGGGGGAGGGGAGACGAGAGAGAGGAGAAGAGAGAGGAGAGTTGGAGAGAGGGGAGAGAAAGAGAGAGGGAGGACTGACCCAGAAAAAGGAGGACAGAGCAAGTAGAAGAGGAGAGAAGAGAGGAGAGGTCGAGCCGAGCAGAGGGCAAGGAGCAGAGAAAAGAAAGAGAGGGGAGAGGAGGAGAGAAAAATTGGAAAGTCAGAAGAGAGAAAGAGAGAAAAGAAAGAAGAGAGAGAGAAACAGCGATGAAGGACTCGAGATGAAGAGCGAGAGGAGAGAGAGAGAGAAAGACGGACAGAAAGACAAGACAGGACAGCTCAAACAGATAGAGGCCACATAGGAAGTCCAGACTAAGAGCGGGAATTGGGTGGCTCCCCATGGGGCCGAAGGAGAGGGAGGGAAAATCCAGGAAAAAAAGGAAGCAAGCAAGGAGATAGAGTACAAATATAGGCGCGCGCGCACACAACGCACAAACACAACCAACTAACTCTCTCCTCTCTCTCTCTCTCACACACACACACACACACACACGCGCGCGCACACACATTTTTGTCCACACTTTCAAAGACATTCTAAACTGCACACAGGAGGTGTAGAAAAAGGAAGCCGGGGGAGCCGACTGATGAAGATGGATGACAACAGAAGTCCCCACCCACCACCCTCGCACCCCACTCCTCTCCTCTTGTCATTCCAGTCTATCTCTCCGCCGTACCACACACCTCCTCTCCCACCTCACTTCCCCACTCCCCCGTCCTCTACATCCCACACAACACCGGACCGCCGAGCGCCCCTCCTCAACTCCCTCCCTCCCGAACTTACTTCCTCCCTCCTCTCTCTCTCTCACACACACACACACACACATACAGACGAGAGAGAGAGAGAGAGAGGAGAGGATGTGAGAGAGAGGGAGAGAGAAACAACATACACACGTGCGCGCGCTCGCGCGCGCCCTATATACACACACACGAGAGAGAGAGAGAGAGATAACAAACAATGCAAGAAATGTGTGATTAAATATTCCAAATACCTTTACTTATGTATATTGTTGTCTATCAACTTGTATCATAGATATATTTGCATAAAATATACAGACATATGTGGATATGTATGTGCATGCATATAAAATTATGTACTCGTATATGCATACAGCATTGTCAGTGTATTTTAGATGTCAATGGTATATGTATGTTGCTTTTGTGTTGGTTTTTTGTGTTGTTATATCCTATTTGGTTGTTGTTGTTGTTTTTTGTTGTTGCTTTTTTTTTTTTTTTTGGATGGCTTGATGTAAAAAAGCAATGATGTGCTTATTCAATGTCCCATCAGTAAATAAAATTTTGACTTGACTGACTTGACTTAGCAAGGAAACAGTTCATACAATCGCGGAGGATAATTCGGTGTGAGAAACAAGAAATATGAAGATTACAGGAGAGGGGGTAAACTTAAACTGCGAACAACGGCGACACTACAAATTTCCACAAACTTATGAGGGTACATAATGCATCTAAACAAACAGGAGAACGTGCGTAGATCCTATTTCTTTTAACGATCGGAAGATAGGAGGGAAACGGGGGAGGCTGAATGATAGGGATAACGAAGAGAGGGTGGAGAACAGAGTGCACCAGGGAGGTGGGGAGAAAAAGACAGACAGACAGACAGACAGAAAAAAAAGGAAGGATGGAACAAAAACAAAGAAGCATTTGATGAATACTGTAACACGCACAGGCACGCGCACACGCACGCTGACACCACACACACACACACACACACACACATACACACACACACGCACGCACGCACGCACTCACACGCGCGCGCGCGCACACACACACACACACACACACACACACACACACACACACACACACACACACTCAGACAAACTCACTACGATGGAGGATTTAGAAGAGAAAGAGAGAGGGGGGTAAGAGAGAGACAGAGACAACATGAGACAGAGAGAGAAAGAGAGGGAGAGAGAGAGAGAGAGAGAGGGGGGGGGAGGGAGGGAGAGAACGAACGAACGAAAATCTATTTTACCAGGGTAATAAGATAAGCAAAGTATGGCCCAGCCCTGGGTAAAAAAAAAAGAAAAGAAAAAGAAAAAGAAAGAAAACACATAGAAAATACGCAAGTCAAAATAGCAGGCATATTGAAAGAAAGCGAATACATACTATCAAAAGGAACAGAATACTACTGCAACCACAAATAACAGAAAAAACACACACACACACACACACACACACAACACACACACACACACACACACACAACACAGAGAGAGAGAGAGAGGGAGGGAGAGGAGAGAGAGAGAGGAGAGAGAGAGAGAGAGAGAGAGAGAGAGAGAGAGAGAGAGAGAGAGAGGGGTGAGAGAGAGAGAGAGAGAGAGAGGGGGGTTGGGGTGGGGAATGGAGGAGTCTATCTACTGACAAAAAAAATGAAAGAAAACTGTACAGTTTTGTTTAAACAAAGAAAATTTGGTCACAATATATGTCACATTTTTTCCCTCCCGTTCACAGAGCATGAAAAAGAACAACCTAACATCTAATATTTGATGCAATTTGAAATCTTTAGTGCTGTAAACAGACATGTGTAATGAGCTGATCTAAAGGAACTACTACTTTCATCCTTGATGTGGTTTGGTAAGGAGTTTCAAAAGGGTTCCTCCTGAGTAGGTGAGGCTTGTATTTTAAACTGACCAATTCTGGAGTTTATTACAATGTTATCTGCGTATCTGGATTGATTTAGCAGAAATCGTATGGGCAATTAGGGAGGAGCATGGCCATTCATTATTCAATACACCAGAACGGTCTTGTTATGCTGTAGTTGTGTGTGATAATGTAAGGGTTTCTAGTGCTGAATAGCCTTCAATCATCAAACTAGTAGATTTCAAAAGTACAAGCGTGAGAGAGCGTTTATGGGTTCTGTTTAGATATTTCAAAGTGTTGCACTGCGCAGATCATAGAGTGCTGAGATAAAATCGATAAATGATGAAATTAATGCATAGAAGAAATTTTTTCCCGTGCAATAACATCGAGGAAATTCTTAATCTTTGGGAGCAAAATAACTTCAGGGAAACGCGTTTACATAAACTGTAAATATGCACTGACCATGTACCAGAAAAGATTACTGTCAGTGGTAACTCCTAACACTTTGAGTATCTTCTACCTGAATGACTGTTTCACCCATGTGTATAGAAAGCAAGACTGGCAGACTGAAGGTTATTTTTTTGTCGTTTTTCTCGCCAAATTATTATCATGTAGTTTTTCAGTCGTTCAAGGACATGTGATTCAGCTCAGCCCATTCAGTTAGGTGACTTACACTGTCTTCCAGAGTTCTGGATAATTGTTTCAAATCAGAATGGCTCAAATGAATAGACGTATTGTCTACAAATAGTTCACATATCCCTTTCGAAATGCACAAGGGAAGATCATTATCGTAAAGAGAAAAAAAGAAGAGGATCAAGAACAGATCCTTGAGGAATACCAAATTTGTGCGTCTGGAATTGGAGTTGTTCGTTATCCCAGTTAACCTTATGACGACGATTAGAAGAAAAAGATCTAACAAGCGAAAGAGCTTGGGTCGGTGAGTTTCCATAAGCCAGCTTACGTGGCAGCAAATGGTCAGTGACATCGAAAACTTTCGCAAAGTCGACGAACAATATCCCGGTGAATTTGTTTACATTTACATTAACGGGCCAATCCTCGATGTGGGTACTTAAGGCGGTGTGGCATTAGTAATGTTCTTTAAACCATGATTGACCAGGATGAAGCACACAGTTCTGAGAAATGTGAGACATAAAAATGTTTATAAGCATGTTTTTCCAAAGGTTTTGAAAGAACTGATAACATAGAAAGAGGTCTGTAATTTAATGGATTAGTTTTATCTCCAGATTTTGGGACAGGAATAACTTTGGATTGCTTAACAATATCAGGACAAAACTTTCGTCAGTATAGAGATTGTACAAATAAGTTAAGAGAGAGAGAGAGAGGAGAGAGAGAGGAGAGAGAGAGAGAGAGAGAGAGAGAGAGAGAGAGA
>JADBJO010004557.1:185000-194357 GCA_016801955.1 Conus betulinus
ATTTTCTTAATTCTTTTTTAGTACGTCTGTCCAATTAATAGGTACATTAAGGCTCTGTTCCCATTTCATAAAAGAGCTGATGTTTAAAACCTCAATGTCTTCTATCATAATATCATAGTGAATGCGTGCCCCTTTAGTGGCGCTACAAATTTTTTGTAACGCTAATGTTCTGTCATTACTGATATTACTGTCGAGTTTTATTAACATTTTCTTCGCATATTCTTTTATTGATTGTACGCACTTATATAATTTAGAAAATTGACCTCCGATCCCAGCTTCTCTGACAGTGTGTGACGCTTATAAAGTTACCATTGTCATCAAGTAAATGTTTAACCAAAAATATATTGTTCTGCATCCATTTTTTGTAAAAGAACGGTTTATTTCCCACTTTGAACTTTTCGTTACAAAAAATAGGTAGGTTCAGTAGCTAGATCTTTGTTATTTTTTTAATTCTGCACGGTTGCAAAAAAAATTTATATGCCTTAAAAACATCTCTCCAAAATGTATTTACTTTGCTTTGTACGAATCTATCTGGTCCATATGAATCAAAGGCATCGATTTCAGGACATAATGAATGTAATACTGTTTTCCATTTACAATTTTGCACGTATACTTTCCTAATCCAGGCGATTTTTAAGGATTGGATATATATCTTAATATTGGGTATACCTAGTCCTCCTTTCCAAATATTTTGCACAGAATATTTTCTTTTAATTTTATCATTTTTGTTGTTCCAAACAAACTTGAAACACATATTTTGCAACATATCTATTTGAGAGTCTGGAGGGTTGGGCAGGAGGATCCACAAGTATACAAGTTTTGATAGCACTAATGATTTTAGCACTGCTATTCTACCTAGTGGTGTAATTACTCTTTTTGACCATATCTTAAATAGATTTGTAACTTCTAAAAATTTATCTGTCACATTGATTTGTGAGTCATATCTGTCAGATTATTTGTAAACCACACCCCTAAGATTTTAAATTTTAAAGGGTTCCATTCCATTTTATGTAAGGGTAAGTATGTGCTCGAGGGAATTCTTTTTTTTATCCCTAACCAAACATTAAACGTTTTTTCATAGTTTAATTTAAGTCCGGATATTTGCTCAAATTCATAGAGATCTGTGAACAACTTTTCATATGATTTCTTATCTCCTTCCAGTGTGAAGGTGGTGTCATCTGCAAACTGATTTGTCTTGAATTCTGTATTTTTTATTTTTTATGCCTTTAACATCTTGATCTTGCCTTATTTTATTTGCTAGTATTTCGGCACACATAAAACAAACAAATAGGGAGATATAGGATCACCTTGTCGCATCCTCTTCCAATAGAAAATCCTGAAGAAAACCTTCCCGTTACTATAACATAAGACCTTATCTTTTCATAAAAAGATGATATCCATTTCTGTATTCCTTTTCCGAAACCAAATGCACGTAGAACCTTACTCATGTATGACCAGTCAACAGAGTCAAATGCTTTTTCAAAATCTACTGATACCAATAACCCAGGCAAGCGTTCACCTCTAAATAGTGAATTAGATCATATATGGTTCTTAAACTGTCTCCTATGTATCTACCGGGAATGAACCTGACTGATCCTCATTTATATTTGGGGGTAAAACAGATTTTATTCTACCTGCAATGCAGGCAGAAGCAATTTTATAAGTAACATTTAGAAGTGAAATTGGTCTCCAGTTCTTCAGATATTCTCGTGGCTTCTCTCCTTTTGGTAAACAAATTACTATACCTTCTTTTTGTGTTATAGACATTTCGCCTTTATTGTATCCCTCGTTTAATGAACGGACAACAAAATCCCCCAATTGTCTCCAAAAGATTTTAAAAAGTTTACTGTCATACCATCTGTCCCAGGACTTTTATTATTCTCCATATTTTTTAAGACTCTAGTAGCTTCTTCTAAGGTAATTGGTCCCTCCAACTCGTCGGATTCTGCTTGAGTTAGTTTGGGTAGATTATTGGAATATTATCAATTTCAATATCTTTTACTTTCTTTTCTGCATATAAGTTTTTAAAATAATTCTTTGTTTCTTCTAACATAACGTCCGTTTCTGTTAGAGTTGTTCCTTTGTCCGTGACTAGTTTTAGCATTCTTTTGCTTACAAAGTTTCTTTTTTCCAGTGAGCAGAAGTATTTGTTTACTTTTTCCCCCTTGTGACGCCCATCTTGCCCTGGACCTTACTATTATTCCATCCATCTTTGTTTTCCTAATCTCACTCAATTCATCTTTTTTTTTTTCAGGGTCGCAACGTCCGCTTCCAGTAAAGGGGTTTTGCACTCTAAAGCTTGAATTTCTTTTGCAACGTGTTTTTCTTTTCATTTATGTTTTTATTTTTATGAATGCTAAATGTTATTGTTTCTGCTCTTATTTCCATAATCAGAGTATCTAAGAATAACTGGTCTGAAACTGAGAACTGAATTTGATTGTTTGGGATTTTATCAAGAGAATTTCTACTGTATGGTAGTAGCGCATATCGTTCCTTAATTTCTTCAATCTTTTCATTAATAAGGTCTACATATCTCTTATCTCTCAAAAGTGAAGAGTTAAATTTCCAAAAACCTTTATGTCTGTCTTCTTCTTTTAAAAGCAATATTTATATATACCAAAGAGTGATCTGTTTTGTATCCAAAGAAAAATATCAGCATCTTCAATATCAGTGATCAACGAATCGGACACTAAAAAGAAATCTAGCCTGCTTTGTTGGAAGGGTTTTGGTCTTCTCCATGTATACCGTCTCGTGTCTGCATTCAACTCTCTCCATATCAACTAGCTCTAGTTTTGTCATCATTTCAGTAACTACTTCCTGCGCATGACTGTTATTGATATGTTTATAATTTTGATAGTCAATACTAGGGTTAAGAACCAAATTCCAGTCTCCGGCTATTATTATGTCGGCTATGTTTAATTCTTCTACTTTCAACTGTATGTTTTCAAAGAAGGAAGGATCATCTTTATTTGGTCCATAGATATTCACCAAAATTAAATCTTTTCCCATTGTATTAATAACCAATATTATGTAATTACCCTGAACATCTTTAATTAATTTCTTTATTTTGAATCAAAGTTATTATTGAAGAGTATTGCCACGCCTCTTGATCTAGAAATTGTTAGAAGCAAAAACACACTCGTATCCCCATTCACTTCTATTTGGCGTTCTAATTTCTGTGTGAAATGTGTGTCTTGTAGAAAATAAATAGAGTACTGTTTTTGTCTTAAAAACTGAAACACATCCTTTCTTTTTTGATACCCCCCGAGACCCTGGCAGTTCAACGATGACATTGCAATAGAATCCATACCTGTTCAGTTATATATTACCTTTTTGTAGGACTTCTCATTCTCTAATGTGTGCCTTTGGTTTTCTGTTTTGCTAAACACAACAACTGACAAATAACCAACTAACATCAAAAACATGACCAAACATACTAACGTACGAAATCTCATACTAACTAAACATACAGGGTATATCCAACAATAAGTCAAAAATTGCTTGACCAACGCTAGAAGTGGAAGGCGCAAGAATACACCAAAATGAAATAATAATAATGATACGAAAAAATTGAACGAAAAAAAAAAAAAAAAAAAAAAACAGCCGTCTACTTCAGTGACATCAAAATACGACATTGACATCACATGCAAGTGTCCCATACTTGAAAATGACACCTTTCACATGTTGATATATTTGTGCAGCGAGCGAGCACACTCGCGCGGCGGGCACGCCCGTGTGCTTGTGTATGAGTGAGTGAGTGAGGGACGGCGAAGAGAGAGAGAGAAAAAGAGAGTGTGTGTGTGTGTGATCGTGCTGTAAGGAACTGTGTACGCTCCAATGCAATTGTTGTGAAGCAACCCCCCCCCCCCCCCCCCCCCCCCCCCCCCCCCACCACCACCACCACCACCAACCCCAGCGCACACACGGAGAAGAAGAAAAAAAAAAAAATAAATAAAAGCTCTGTCTCTAAGTACATGTCAGCTCTTTACAAATTGAGAGGACTTTGTTTTAAATGATGATGATACTTTCAAGACAACAGCATTCAACAACATCAACCGTAACAACTCGATATGAAAGTACAACATTGCCGTATCAAAACCTGGTCCAAGCCGATCAGAAATATACACAAAGTGGCCATGCACGCGCGCTCGCCCCCACCCGGGCTGTGCCGGGTTCCAAAAGCCACCCGACTACAGCTCAGCAGATACATCTTTCACGGAACGGGGTGGATCAGCACAGCAGAAGCAACTTACGCCTTTTTTCCCCCCCCCCCCCCCCCCCCCCCCCCCCCTCCCTCCACACACGTGCCCATCAATGAAGCTCATGCATGTGTGTGCGCACGCGCGCGCACGAACATGGCCACCGCGCGCGCGCGCGCGCGCACCCGCACGCACGCGCGAATGTCTGTGCATACAACATGATCAAAAACATACTAACATACTACACGTCATATTAATAAACGTAGAGATTATATCTAACGATGTATCAAAAACTGCCTGACCAACGCAAGGAAATGGGAGGTGCAAGAATACAAAATCCCCCCCCCTCCCCCCCCCCACAAGTTGAACGATAGAGAGAGAGTGCAAAAGGATGTCATAAATGGCTAAGATTAAAAAAAAAAAAAAAAAAAAAAAGATTACCGATCATAGACACACGTAAATGTTCGTGATCGAGCGCGTGCGCTCTTGCTTTAGCTGTGCTGGGTTCCAATTACCACCCGAACACAGTTCAACCCATGCATCTTAACGTTTACGCGGTGGACCAGCACAACGACGTGAGTGAGGGCGCGCGCGCGCGCACGTATCCATGCACGCGCGCGCGCGCGCGCGCGCGCCATAGCCCAAAGCCGGCAGTGAATGGACGACGGTTTTTTTCTTATCATGTTGGCTTTTACTTATGTACGAAACGGAAAGGAAAACTCGGGTTATGTTCAATGGCCTAAGGTCAGTAGGGGGGGGGGGGGGGGGGGGGGGGGGGGGATGGGGGGGGGGGTAAGGGAAGACACGGGGGGGGGGGGGGGCGGGGGGGGGGGGGGGGGGGGGGGGTGAGGGAAGTGGAGCGGGGAAAGGGGCGAGGGGGCGACAGGAAAACATCAAGCATCCCTTCTACAGAAATTGGATCATACCAAACACAAAAAAACAAACCGAAAGCACCTAAGAAACCTAAGAAATTATACATATTACACACACACGCACGCACACACACACACACACACACACACACACACACACACACACACACACACACACACATTTTAGCTTCAACCATCAGTGACAATCACTAGCATTATCCATCCCTGTTGCACAGCAGACATCACCCATCCCCTTCACCTTTCAAACAATGAACCAGCATTTTGAACGTATATTGAAATGAAGAAATAATAATAGTAATAATGATAATTTTCTTAAAGGAAAGGAGAATAGCATATACATATATGAAAAAAAAAAAAACTCAGCAACAATAGTTCGAAGCTATAACCAGGGCGTGAGAAAACACCGACTGCTTGAAAGCTGGGAGGTGGGGCTTAACGGTAATCTTTCTGCAGTTTACCTTTTTGTCTGAAAAGCGCGCGCGCGCGCGCACTTACGTTTACATTTATTTTTGCTAAGTTTTTCATCAGTCATAGGGAATGCCCTGGTTCCTAAAAAGTCAAAATCATCTATCTGCACAGCTCGTTAACTTCACCAAATCAACTTCATCAATCAATGTCACACATCAACAACGTCAATCAGCATAATTTAGCTTGGCAAGGACAGATTGGAAGAACAGGCTCTGCCTAAAATCCCAATCCTTGATGGAATAAAAGTTTTCTGAGTTCTGAGTTCTCTCTCTCTCTCTCTCGTCTCTGTGAGAGAGAGAGAGAGAGAGAGAGAGAGAGAGAATGAAAGAGAGAGAGTCAGACAATCTGACAGACAGACAGAGAGACAAACAGATAGGGAGGGAGGGAGGCAAACAGAGAGACAAATCGACAGAGAGGCAAAAGAAGAACAAAGTAACATCCGGCATAACGTTACACACACCATTCCCCCTCCAGCTACTCTCCTCACCCCCCCCCCCCCCCCCCCCCCCCCCCCCCCGCCCTGTCACATTGTACACACCCGCCTCCACCATCACCTTCCGGCTACACCACCACCGGCACCCACCCCCTCCTCCTTGCTCTGCAATCCTAATTAGTTAAGTCGCTGACAACCCATAGCTGTACATTTTTCTTTTCCACACGTCAATGAGCCCCCCCCCCCCCCCCCCCCCCCCCCGTGTCTGAGAACCAAGATGTACTGTCAACATTCAGTGAACACTTTTACAGAGCAGGCAATCTCTCTGTGGAACCTGCTTTTCTTATTTCCGCGGAAGAGAACCCAGCTCCCCACCCCCCAACCCACCCCTTCCATCTCCCCCCCTCCCCCTCCTCTCCTACTCGCTTGCTCTGGCTTCATTCTCTCCCCTTGCCCTCCGTCTGGCTGGATTTGTTACGAACTGTGATGACCTTCTTTCAAGCGTCCCACCCTACAGTGGGCAGCTGTTTCTTATTAGCTAAAGGACACGGGAGGTTGAACTCATTAATACAGCACGTGATTAAGACCACACACTTTCTTGTCTACGAAGGCCGTTCACACACAACACAGGCCTACAAGTTTCAACAACCACATTTACAGCTCCTGCTGCAGCAAACAACAACAATGATGATGATAATAATAATGAATAATAATGATGATAACAACAACAACAATAATAATATGAATCATGAATAGATAGATAGATATAAATGTATGAAGTATTTGTGTGCCTGTACATCAGTGTTGTAAAAAAATGTGTTTTGCAACCCACCAAAAAAAGAAGAAATGCTAGTAGACTGTCATTAGAATATGTTAAAGTTTCTTCTCTAGGCTGATTTCAGCTAGTCTTGGAAAGCTGAACTTTTGATCGTAGAAATGAAAATCGTTTGTGTCGAAAGTGGTCAGAATATACACGAAAAATGTGCTATGAAATCAGTGGGTGTGCAAGCCAGACCTACATGACATTATGCATGTTTAATACGACATTGCTGCACTTATTAACTAAAAATCGACCGTACACTCTAGTAGTTCTCTTTTTTTGTACGCTTTGCACTTTGAACTCATACACCTGAAATATTACTTACTCTTCTCTACATTATCTATGAAAACATTTTTTTCATTACAGTTGAGAACTTACCTGTCCTGTGTAATAAGCATATGTTACGACTGTAATAGCAATCACTTACAGTTGAAACTACAACTTGATCATTCGTTTCATTTACTCATAAAATCATGTCACAGTTTGTGGCTTTAAGAATGTCATTGTAATATTTCCACGAATTTATGCCCCCTGAAACCATTTCTGCATCTGTACATTCTTTGACGCATTTCTTTTCCTTTTGCACATATTCTATCACATTAAAATGCCCACTATCCCACCCATAATATAGTATATGTCAACAATAATCATTAGATCTGACCATCTCATTACCCATGAGCACAGAGCAATAAGGTGTATGGATGAAGCGATGAATTAGCAGGAAAGGCAACCAGACGAACGTGTGGCGCAGATCGACCTGACAATGAACCTGAATCAATAAAGAAGATGAAGAGAATCGAACGATTAACGTGCCATTAAAGGGGAATGAAACTGTTCAACACTGACCCTAGCAGTGTACGAAGCTTGGCTTCTTCAGAGCCGCCTACCCACATTTTCTTCGTCAGTCAACACTGACCCTAGCAGTGTACCAAGCTTGGCTTCTTCAGAGCCGCCTACCTACATCTCTTCGTCACTCCCCCTCCTCTCCGCTGGCACCTCTCCGTGATACTTGTTCTATTCTTCCTTCTCAGAATGTTCAGGGCGTGTTCTTTGTCTTTCTTAATGTATCAGATCAATGTATCAGTTCAGATCCATTTCGTCCATTGCTTCTTCCTTCAACAGGTCTTGTTCTAAGTGCTGGGTACTTCTCCCGATCCATAGAGATTATGCATTGTTCGAATTGGCTGGTCAGTGTTTAGCTTGGCTGAACACCACATGTTACGTCATCAGTCACGTGTTAACATTATTTGCCTTTGTAATGAAGCAGTCTTACACACACCATTCCTTCATTACAAAACACATCAAAGTAAATATAAGCTTTCAACTTACTGACAATGGGTTTCCCAGCGACATCGTGAAGAATAAAGTCACTCTGCTCATTAAAAAAAAAGTTCGGGGACACACACACACACACACACACACACACACACACACACACACATTTACATATATATATATATATATATATATATATATATATATATATATATGAGCCAGTTAATTCTCAACCTACCCTTTACTGCTACCCCATAACATCCCAACCTCCATCTCTCAAACAGGCACCAGGGGATGGGAAAATTCTGGAACAGCTGACTCCATCCCCACCTCCCAGACAACTTAAAAGTTTTGAAACTGAGAAGCTTCAACTGATATTCCAGCGATACAACCGCTCGCGTCTTGCTCCCCTCCAACCCCCCCCCCCCCCCCCCCCCCTTTCCTACTCCTGCTCCCTCCTCTCCCCCCTACCCCATCCCCGTCTTCACCCCCACCCCACCTCACCCCACTCCCCCATCAGCTGACCCCCTCCAACCCCCTTTTCCTTCCTTCCGTTCTTCTCTCGACAGACGACAAAATTAAGTACACATGTGAAATATCCGCGTAAGATTTGTCAGCGCCTGGTGGGTTGTGTCAACACGAACATCCCAAAGCTGCCTGTATGCCTGTAAAAGAGGGTTTTACGCGAAATATCAGCTCGTGTGAAAGTTCACCCGTTGATCCCAGTTCAGAGAGAAGTGGAAGAAGCTCCAACTCTCGTATTCATGTAAGACAGACAACTGGTGCATGCCGTGACGAGGGACCGACCAATCACAGAAACGTTTACAGCCCCCAGCAAATCACGCTGTCGTGCACACACACACACACACACACGCACGCACGCACGCACGCACACGCACACAGAGAGAGAGAGAGAGAGAGAGAGAGAGAGAGAGAGAGAGAGAGAGAGATGAGAGAGAGAGAGACAGACAGACAGACAGACAGAGACAGAGAGACAGAGAGGTTTAAGAATTCAGCCTCTGATCCCACTTTTCTCCCTAAATAACCAGTGTCACACACAGGATAAATGTGTCTTTGGTTGGAAGGGGAAGGGGTTGAAACGGAGCTGAGCAAGGGACGGGGGGTGGGGATGGGGGAGCAAAAAAGGGGAAGGCAGTTGGCTTGAATTAACGTGTCTTTTTCATGTACGTGTAATTGTTTCTGGTAAAAAAGCAGTGTAGCGTCGAGCAAAATGTATGAGTCTCAGCATTATCTTGAACCGCTTTGTGG
>JADBJO010004558.1:15000-17500 GCA_016801955.1 Conus betulinus
GCAAGTGTTAAAAATCTTTTCATGTGAAGTGAGAAGTGAACCGCTCACAGATTTTCGATTTAAATCATTTTTTGTCTGTATGTGGAATTATTGTTGAATTTTGTTGGATTCATTGACACGGTGAATTATCTGCAAATAAATAAGCAGATCAGATTGTGGAAAGGAATGCAAAGATTAATCCAGTTTGAAAGAAAATTCTTAGGCCCACAGGAAAGCTGCACCCTTTTTGAAAAACAAACAAACAAACAAACAAACAAAGAGAACAAAGAAACAAAATCAAACAAAATCAAAATTTGCTGGAATTTGATATACACGTGAAAAGGGAGAGTGATCCTGTTAAGAGAGTGATAAACATAGCAGGACAAAAGAAAAAACTCTATCGTCGTTGGCTATTTACAGCCCTGTTGATTAAGTTTAGACTTGATGCATCTAGAATCAAATTCGGTGGTAAAGAAGTTTTGAGCTCTTTATTCACTTTTTCTTTGGCAAGAGATAAAATGGCATTTACCTGTTTGTGTGTCAGACATTGAGCATTCTCCATCATTGCTTGAAAATATGTTGTCAAGTTATCCACAGCTTGCCACAACACCCGTCCTGTGCTGTAGCATTTTGACGAATGACAGAGGATAGTGAGTTTTGAAAACGAAAGAGAACAAATGAGCGAAAGCTAAATAAACAACACCAAAAAAAAAATTGTCCCACTCTGAAGCCTACACAGTCTGTCTTGACTAAGCCAAAAGGGGAAACATGAGCATATGTGAAATATGAGAAAAGGAAACTGACAAGAATGTAATAGAAAATGTCCATCACATCTTGAAATACACACACACACACACACACACACACACACACACACACACACACACACACACACACACACACACACACACGCACGCATGCACACACACGCACGCACGCACGCACGCACGCACACACACACACACACACACACACACACACACACGGACGCACGCATGCACGCATGCACACACGCACGCACGCACGCACGCACGCACGCACGCACGCACGCACACACACACACACACACACACACAGACATACATACATACATATTCACACGTGCGTACGCGTACGTTTTGCACATGCTTGGCCATAATTATGCAAACGCATGCGAATACGTGACTGCACGGAATGGAAAGATGAAATTATTTAATAGGATACAGAAAGATACTGAGAGGAAGAAAAAAAAAGGAACAGGAGGAAAGAGAGGGAGGAGGGGAGGGGAACAGTCTCTTATATTATTCTAGCAGAACAGCAAAAAAAAAAAAAGAATAAAGAGATTCTGAATGACAAAGAACAAAAACCCATCTTTCTTTCTTTTTATGTCTTCTCTGTTTGTTTTTCTTCTTCTCTTTCCATCTTTCTCTTCTTCCTCGCCTTCCTTCTCATCTTTTTTTCATTCTCTCAGCTTCCAGACTCTCCAGTCAGACTGTTTGCCATGGCATGACCAAGCCTGCTGTCTGTCACATGGGTCTGACGTGTGTTGTTGTTGTTGTTGTTGTTTGTTGTTGTTGTTGTTGTTGTTGTTGTTGTTGTTGTTGTTATTGTTTTGTTGATGTTTTGTTTCTCTTCTTCTTCGCTTCTCCTTCTTGTTCTCCTACTTTTTCTTTCTTTTTCTTTCTCCTCTTCTTCTTCTTCTCTTCTTCTTCTTCTTTTTCTTTTCTTCTGAATTCTTCTTCTTCTGAAGCTTCTTCCTCTCCTAAAGCTTCTTCTGAAGATTCTTCTTAAACTTCTTCTTCTTTCTTCTTCTTCTTCTTCTTCTTCTCCTTCATTCACGCTGTATGGTGAAATTGACTGCCACCACAAATGTTGTAACTTACAATATGAGACTCGGAATCACTGCCCCATGATTATTCTCTTCCATATCCATCATTTAAATTCACACATTTTTTTTTCAAAGCAAATGCGAAAAGCTTATAAATATGTGCCTTAACACTTAGGTACATGTGCTCTCTTAAATTTCCCACTCCTGTAGATTGTTTTTTTTTTTTTTAAGAAAACCCATAGAAAGAAGCGCTTAATTCCATTACGCTAATGAACTAGCTGAAACTGCGTAGGAAAGCACGTCCAAGACAGGAAGAGAATGGGAAGAGTGGTCCTCCCTTTGTTTAAACAGCGGGGAAGTTAGTTTACACAAGGGAAGCGTCAACTTCTCTTTGACTAAGATTTGATGCCGTGCCGCAGGATCGTCTTTTGTTTGGGAACATAACACACCGACAAGCAGTGCCGTTGAGAGAAAGGCAAGCATGTTGGGCTTTCTCTTTTTTTTTTATTTATACAGTCGGCTTCAGTGTTCCCCGTGATGTGATGTGTTGTGTGCTTGCAGATTGCTTGTCAACAGTGCTGGCTTAAGATATCGACGTTTGTTGGCTGAGGGACAAGAACGGAAGAGGTAAAGAAAACAACTCTACAGGAGGATCAAGATGGATCACGTGTGTGGCTCTTGCGAAACGAGGAGTTGCTTGGCTTACTTTTTCCC
>JADBJO010004558.1:27500-37500 GCA_016801955.1 Conus betulinus
GATGAAATTCAACACAGATTAACATGTAAAAATGTTTCTTGTTCATGAAATCAATTTCCAAACAAAGCAACGTTTATACTGGATATGTTTTCCAGTCGCTGTCTTGTCCCACACAAGTCTTGCTCTCGATGGTTGATGCAAAAAGAATTCTAGATTGAAATTGTTGATGTGAATCAAGAACCCAGCTCCAGATATGAATCAGTTCTTTTCTTTTTCACAGGTAAGTCCACATCAAGAGTGGGTCACTTTGTCTAGAGGGCAAGCATATTCCATTTAAATGAAAACGAATGCAGGTTTCTGTTGAAATCGCTATTTGCTGTCAGGTGCCTCAAGTGGATGTCAATATCATCAGGTAATATTGAAACAGTTTCACTCTTTATTTATTTAAGCACGGTTTTTTGTGAATAACCTGTGTTTTCCAGTGACACTAGAAATAACTACCAGAACTTTTTTTAAAAAAACGAAAACCAAATTGATTTTTGGTATTTATAAAGAATGAGATGGTACCTTCACCTTGCTTGTGTCCTTTTGTTTATTAATATCTATTGCTCTGGTGATTAAGCAACAACATTTGAAATTTCTTTTTACAGTCTAAAAATCATGCACATCGATCAACACATTACGAAAAGCGAATCCCACCTGCCAAGACAAAGAGGCAGACAAAGAAGCAACGATCCACTGTTTTAGAGACAGAACAAAACACAGGACATCAAACACAATTCATACTGATGAAAGAGTAGAAAGTTATAACCTGCGTATGGTTTACCTTTTGTGTTCCGTTCTTCCTTTCTGGAAGGGAGTCTATCCAGTTAACTCTTCTTCCTTTCTGGAAGGGAGTCTATCCAATTAACTCTTCTTCCTTTCTGGAAGGGAGTCTATCCAATAACTCTTCTTCCTTTCTGGAAGGGAATCTATCCAATTAACTCTTCTTCCTTTCTGGAAGGGATCTATCCAATTAATTCTTCTTCCTTCTGGGAAGCGAGTCTATCCAATTAAGCCACCGCCTGGACGGGATTTCCGGCAGATTGTTGGCAAGCTCTTCTATTTTTGGACCTGGCGGTTGTTTGCTGAATGACAAGGTGCTGGGCAAAAGACACAAACACAAGGTAACTATGATGGATCACGCACAGAGTTCTAATGAAATGAAGAGTTTTACAGGATGTTTGATTTGCAAGGTCATGTCATTTCTTGCTGTTTCGTTTAGCTGTTGTGAAACACGAGCCCCTTGGCTTGTTGATATTGCACCTTTTCAATCTCTCTCTCTCTCTCTCTCTCTCTCTCTCTCTCTCTCTCTCTCTCTCTCTCTCTCTCTCTCTCAGTCTCTCTATGTCTGTCTGACTGCGTGTGAGGTTGATTAGATCTGTTGTCACAGAATTTGTTCCGAGCTTTGTCGTGTTTTTCTCTTTGATCTTACTTTCATCTGCTTCCAGTTTATGCCACACCTCCAAGCTAATTGCCGAGTGAAAGCGTGATAGAGAACAAAGGAGAAATCACGATTATTGGGATTGATCACGGAAGGGTGATTTTGACCAAACAAGAATTCTAAATGGTCACTTCTGTTAACCTTTCCTACTACTATCACTTCCCCCAACCCCTACTACTCTCTCTCTCTCTCTCTCTCTCTCTCTCTCTCTCTCTCTCTCTCTCTTCATCTCTCTTCTCTCTCTTCTCTCTCTCTCATGCGCGTTCACACATGCACGTTCACACACACACACACACACACACACACACACACACACACACACACACACAGATGTGGGGTACACACATACACACAGTAGGAAAGCTCTAGCAGAAGCGTCAGATACAGAGAGAGTGGAAGTGAGATACAGATAAAGAAGAGAGACAGACAGACATAGAGAGAGAGACAGAGACAGACTAAGACAGACATAGATAGAGACAGAGAGACAGAGACAGAGAGACAGAGACAGAAATACAGAGCAAGTGAGAGACAGAGAGCAGAAGAGAGAGAGAGAGAGAGAGAGAGAGAGTGTGTGTGTGTGTGTGTGTGTGTGTGTGTGTGTGTGTGTGTGTGTGTGTGTGTGTGTGTGTGCGTGCGTGTGCGTGAGTGCGTGTGCGTGTGTGTGTGCGTGCGTGTGTGTGTGTGTGTGTGTGTGTGTGTGTGTGTGTGTGTGCGTGCGTGCGTGTGTGTGTGTGTGTGTGTAAATTTGATGGTTTGATTGCTCAATTTAAAAAAAAAAAAAAGGAACAACAACAGAGCTGTTATTCTTGTCCTCATAGCTAGTGAGTTGTCTGCATGTTGGCCGGTTAGATGGCCTCTGTTGTCATTTCGTTTTCTCTGGCATTTAACGAGCTCCCACGTCTGTCAATGTGTCACTTTAATTGGCACCGAGACGCTAGCTGTTTCCGGCTATGCCTTTGAGGGAAAACCATCCTTAAAGTTGAAACTGAATCCTGTGGGGCGGAAGGAGGTGAAAGGACACCACAAAAGAAAGCAAAAAAAAAAAAAAAAAAAGAAAGAAAGAAGCCACCATCTCTGCTCTTTCTGACTGGCTGCATAGCACTCTGGACATGAAATGACTAAGAGCCATTGCTGCCCAGATTGTCTGTGGTTGTTCACATTCCAACAGGGACAATAGTATACTAGTTTCCGTTCCTGCACCATCTCTGTTGGTCATGTACAGCAGATCCTTCCTTCAATGTTACAGTGCCAGTTATGCATGATGTCATTACTGCCATGTGCTGCTGCTTGCTGCTGCTGCTGCTGCTGCTGCTGCTGCTGCTGCTGCTGCTGGCGTACCTTTTTACCATCGTTTTGGCTATTCTCTCTCTCTCTCTCTCTCTCTCTCTCTCTCTCTCTCTCTCTCTCTCTCTCTCTCTCTCTCTCTCTCTCTCTCTCGCTCTCATTTACCCCCCCCCCCTAAAACCTGTCCATAGATGTTTTTCAGTGATCAACCTCAGACTTTGGACATGGATCGTTTGAACCTGAGAAAACACAAGCACGGCTTTTAATTTGAGAGCACTTCCACAGCATAAACATCCATTGTTTATCGGCTACAGGCCACTTCCAGTTTCTGCCAGTGCTAAAATTCATTTTTGCTGCCTTTTTTCAGCTCATTCTGTTCCACCCCGCGTAAGCAAAGGATAAATGGTGTGTGGGAATGGATTTATGGCAGCAAGAGAGAGAGAGAGAGAGAGAGAGAGAGACAGACAGACAGACAGACAGACAGACAGACAGACAGAGAGACAGAGAGACAGACAGACAGAGGCAGACAGACAGACAGACAGACAGGAATGAAGGATAGAAATTTCAGCTCAGCTGTCATGGTAAAGTGCAAATGAGGTAATTTGATATTCATTGGGAAGAGAATCAATTTCATCTAACAAGTTCTAATTTTGCACATGGAATCTGTCTGGCTTAGTAAGCGCCTCAGTGTTAAGTCTTTGCCGTGAAAACGTTTTCATGCATTCACACACACATGAATGAATGCACGCACGTACACACACACACACACACACACGCGCACACACACACACACACACACACACACACACACACACACACACACACACACACATTCATGCATGCATGCATGCACAAACGCACGTGTGCACGCACATGTGCACGCACGCACGCGCTCACAGATTATGTGTTTATACTTTGTGTTGTACTCTCTCTCTCTCTCTCTCTCTCTCTCTCTCTCTCTCTCTCTCTCTCTCTCTCTCTCTCTCTCTCTCTCTCTCATGCCTCAAACCTGTCCTTAACATGTCAATGGTCAGCCTCAAGCGTCGAACATGATGTTGTCCGATGATCGTTTGATCCTGAGAAAACACAGACATAGGCTTTTCATTCCAGAGCACTTCGATTGCATAAACATCCATTATTTATCGGTTAGAGGCCACTTCGATTTTGAGTTTGCAGCAAAGGTGTGTGGGAATGGGTGGAGGAGTGAACGAGGGGAGAGAGAGAGGGGGGGGGTATCATAATCATGATGATGCTGACGATGATAATGATAATGGGGATTCATTCCAGCCAGTGTGGTCAAACTCGGTTGACTGTTCAGGGGCATGATATCAGGACATACAACACCAAAGCGGAAGCATTTTTGCGTCTGTTTATATGTGAACTGAAAATAATAATAATGATAATAATAATAATAATGAATACTTATATAGCGCCTATTCGGCGGCTAGAGACCAAGCTCTAAGCGCTCTACAATTCACACTCGTTTACACAACGGGCTGCCTACCTGGGTAGTACCGACTGAAGCGCTGCCAGCTGGCGCTTCATTCAGTCGTTGCCCGTGTCATCCAGTCATTATCGTTCAATATCGTTCACTCAGTTTCCTTACTTCCTTCATTCTTTCCATTTCTCACGCAGGGTGCATGCTATGTGTACGTGTCATCCATACCAACGGCCAAACTGGCCTACTCTTCCGAAAGTTGGTGATGGGATTTTATGTGTGTGCAAGATGTTATGCGTGCGTTCACACACGGAACCTCGGTTTATAGTTTCATTTGAAAGACTGTATGGGAAAATGAAGCAATGTCAGAAGCAATGTTAACTCCGAAGAAAAAATCCCCCTGTAGAAAGAAACTCGTGGAGAGCGTGGCAGCAGAGAGTCCTCAGAAGAGAAGCCCCCTTCAAACAAGTGTTTCGGCCCTTAACTCCTGACACTCTAGGGGGGTTGGGCCACACCCGGTTCATGACTCCGGATGTCCCTCTACTGCCCTTTTTTTCCCATCTTGGAACGAGCCATGGCTGGGATTCGAACCCATGCCCTTCTGGACATGCTCATTTCCACTTAATGACTCGCGCACTAACCACTGAGCCACAGGGACACCTGATATTTTGTAGGAAAGTTAAGCCTTATGAAGTTCACTTTTGTTCCTCCTTGACCAGATCCAACTTGAACACCTCTCTGCTGCTTCTGCCATTGCTTTCAGGGCTCTGGTGTTTTTCCCTCCCTGCAACTGAGAGCTGTTTCATGAGGCTGTATGTGCAGACGTTCCCACAAACCCCCTAGCTCCAATTTCTACAGTGAGGACTTTGACCTGATAGCCTTCTCTCCTCAGGCTGTTTGCCAGATCAGCATACTTTTCAGTCTTGTAGATTTGAGCTGCCTCCATTCTGTTCTCATATGGCACCGTGAGCTCGATCATGATCAGCTGCTTGGTTGACTGAGAGTGCACTACAATGTCTGGTCTCATGCCACTCTTGCTGATAATCTCTGGGTGACTATTCCATTCTGGGAGTCTGCTGTGCACTCCCAGTCATCTGCCCCGAAACGGCCCGGCGGATATTCCAACCCATAACCCCAGGATCACGAGTCCGGCGCTCTACCAACTGAGCTATTCCGGCTCCTGAAAAGACATGAAAACACATTTAATTCATCTGGTTGACTTCCTTTTACTGTATCATTTACTATATCACTGAGTGTAGAAACGTTTTCTGTTATCAAGAGTCATTGCCTGATGATTACATTACGCAATAACGTTCAGACTCCTTTCGAGTCTAAAACTATCAACAAGATAAAACAAATCATGAAGAAGTGAACCAACAAATCAAAACAAAGAGGCAGACAGACAAACGCACAAAACAAAGATTAAACAAATCATAAAGAAGTGAACGAACAAATCAAAACAAAGAGCAAACAGAGAAACGCAACGAACAAAGATGAACAAATCATAAATAAGTGAACCAACAAATCAAAACAAAGAGGCAGACAGAGAAATGCACAGAACAAAAATGAAACCAAAAAAAAATGAAACAAATCATAAGGAAGTGAACCAACAAACCAAAACAAAGAGGCAGACAGACAAATGCACAAATCTAAGGGTCAGGACAAAAACACACTACAATAAAAAAAAAAAATTCCATGAAAAAAAAGAAAAAATATATATATGGCTTAATCTTTTTTTTCTTCTTTATGGAAAAAAGAAATGCTGGACAGAGGATGCTGGCAAAGCCTTTTTTTCTTTCTTTTTTTTTTAACTGGATTTTCGTCCATTCCATTCCCCCACTGTCCTATGGGATTTCCGGCAGACTGCTTGCAACCACTTCTATTTGGGGGCCTGGCGGTGTTTGCTGGGTGACGAGGTGCAGTGGAGTAGACGACAACACAAGGTCACTATGATCGATCACGCACAGGGCTCTAATGAAATAAGGAGTTCCACAGGGATGTTTAATTGCAGGTGTCTTGTTGTTTCCTGCTGTCTTATTTAGCTGCTTCCGCTGGCTGGCTGTTCTCTCTCTCTCTCTCTCTCTCTCTCTCTCTCTCTCTCTCTCAAAAACTTGTGTTTCTGAGTGTGTGTGTGTGTGTGTGTGTGTGTGTGTGTGTGTGTGTGTGTGTGTGTGTGTGTGTGTGTGTGTGTGGTGGTGTGTGAGGTAGTCGGAATCTAATTTCGCAGACTTCGTCCCATGTTTTTAAGTGCTTTCCCCTTGAGGCCTGCTTTTAACCACTTCCATTTTATTTCACAGGTGATAGCTATTTTTCGAGTGTAAGCATGATGATGAAGAAAAGATAACGCATTATCCTGATCGATCCGTTATAAAAGGCTGTCTCAAAATCCCACCACCAACTTTCGGAAGAGAAGGCTACTTTGGTCGTTGGTATGGATGACACGTTACACATAACATGCACCTTCCCCGAAGATGGAGTATTGCTGCCTTAATGTCGGGATAAAAGAAAAACGGTCATACACACAAAACTCCATTCTCTTTGTTGGGTAGATGGGACTGATCCTTGCCTGTCTATACAGGGAGTGTCCCGCAGAGCACCAGCCTGCGTACGCAGAAGAAGATGCAGAAGATTGCCTTGTCTGCTATTAGTCGTGGTGATATTGGTAGTGGTGAGGGAGATGCTAGTGTGTTATTGTGTGTTGCATGTTATATAACTTCGTTATCACGTGTTTAAGCGGTAGTGTTATGTTGTATACAATTTTATTGTCTACTGCCTGTGCTGATAGTAGTGGTGGTAATAAAGATGTTTGTTGTAGTGGTAGCAGTGTCGTGGTGTACATGATGTTGTCAGTTGATGATAACGGTGGTGATGATGGAGATGTTTGTTGTAGTAATAGTGTTGTGATCGGCCAGTTTCATTGTCTGCACCAGGTGCTGATGGTAGTGGTGGTGACAGGAATATTAGCTGTCATAGCAGAGTTGTGCTACTTCGTTGACCGCCGCTGGTGTTGATAACAGTGGCGGCAATGGAGATGTGAATTGTAGTAGCAGGGTTCCGTAGCACATGATTTAACTTCGTGTCACAAATGATAATAGCAGTGCTGTGTGCATGTGGTGTATTGTATGATGTCTTTGTCATCAGAAACATCACGAATGATAGGAGCAGTGCTGTGTGCATGTGGTGTGTGTATGATGTCTTTGTCATCAGAAACATCACGAATGATAGGAGCAGTGTTGTGTGCATGTGGTGTGTTGTATGATGTCTTTGTCATCAGAAACATCACGAATGATAGGAGCAGTGTTGTGTGCATGTGGTGTATTGTATGATGTCTTTGTCATCAGAAACATCACGAATGATAGGAGCAGTGCTGTGTGCATGTGGGTGTGTTGTATGATGTCTTTGTCATCAGAAACATCACGAATGATAGGAGCAGTGTTGTGTGCATGTGGTGTGTTGTATGATGTCTTTGTCATCAGAAACATCACGAATGATAGGAGCAGTGTTGTGTGCATGTGGTGTGTTGTATGATGTCTTTGTCATCAGAAACATCACGAATGATAGGAGCAGTGCTGTGTGCATGTGTGTGTGTTGTATGATGTCTTTGTCATCAGAAACATCACGAATGATAGGAGCAGTGTTGTGTGCATGTGGTGTGTTGTATGATGTCTTTGTCATCAGAAACATCACGAATGATAGGAGCAGTGTTGTGTGCATGTGGTGTGTTGTATGATGTCTTTGTCATCAGAAACATCACGAATGATAGGAGCAGTGCTGTGTGCATGTGGTGTGTTGTATGATGTCTTTATCATCAGAATATATCTTAGTGTGAAACACGGTCTGCTGTCTTCAGGAAGAGCATGTCGACACAGTATGGCGTCATTTTTTTTCAACTGCCAGTGCATGACTTTGTGTTCCTATCATAGTGGATTTTCCATGACAGTTTTGTCGGTGACAGCTCTTTTATTATTGTGTGTTTTTATACCAGTGTGTGTGTGTGTGTGTGTGTGTGTGTGTGTGTGTGTGTGTGTGTGTGTGTGTGTGTGTGTGTGTGTGTGTGTGTGTGTGTGTTTCTGCGTCTGTGTTTGTCTGTGTGTGTTTCTGTCTGTCTGCTTGGGCCGTTGTCTGTGTGTATTGATTTTTAGTTTTAAATGCCTGGCTTAAGACTTGTGTTGTGTGTGTGTGTGTGTGTGTGTTGTCTCTCTCTCTCTCTCTCTCTCTCTCTCTCTCTCTCTCTCTCTCTCTCTCTCTCTCTCTCTCTCTCTCTCTCTCATGCCCCAAACCTTTTTGTAATCGTCTTTCGGTAATCAGCCTCAAGCTTCGAACATGATGTCGTAAGTTGATCGTTCGAACCTGAGAAAACACAGGCGTAGTCTTTTCATTTGAGAGCATTTCGATTGCATAAACATCAATCATTTATTGGCTAACGGCCACTTCAATTTCTTGCGAGTGCTAAAATTGATTTTGCCTCTTTTGCCACTTAGTCTGTTCCACACGAATGAGCAATGGATGAACGATGTGTGGAAATGGATTAAAGGAACATGGAAGCAATCGAGAGAGAGAGAGAGAGAGAGAGAGAGAGAGAGAGAGAGAGAGAGAGAGAGAGAGAGAGAGAGAGACAGACAGACAGACAGACAGACAGAGACAGACAGACACAGAGCTGATGATGATCATGATCATGAAGATAATAACGATGATGATGATGATGATGATGATGATGATGATGATGATGATGATGATGATGATGATGATGTTAAGGTAAAAGATCCGCTTTTGTTGTTGTTGTTGTTGTTGTTGTTGTTCATCTGACGCTTGTTCTAGAAAAGGTCTAAGCGTGACTATCAGGCTAGAAGAAGACCCTTTAGGAACTGTGACTGACTGGTAGTGTTCCAATATCACCAGCAGCTTAAAGAATGCTGACTTAGTGAAACGAAAATACAAAAGCTATTTTTGAACACCAAACAAACGAGTGTATAGAGTATATAATTCAAAGAAAGAAATTAAAGAAAATATGCAAAGCACTCTCACCCAAAACACAGATACTACCACTAAATTTATGACCAATCACAAATAAGACTGGTATCAGAAGCACAAATAGTGAGTGGTACTTAGACAGACAGACAGACAGACAGACAGACAGACAGACAGACCAAGAGAGTTCAATGTAATTACTTCTGTCTCGCTGTGAACGGCATTGGCAGCCGTAGTGGGTAAAACCACCCATCCTTGCATATGACTTGGTGTACCACAGCTATGATACCCGGAATGACACCCCACCCCCACCCCGTCCGGGTCAACTCCACGGAGTCGCTGTGTAGCAGTCTGAAATGGTTCCAGCGGTGACGCTCCAGCATTTATCCCTACACTGTTTGTTTTTGTAGTTGATTTCGGTTAAAATGTATGCATACTTAGCCAATGGATGCAAGGGCATGCACTCTGCCTTAAGTGAGAAATAAAGCCAGAACAGCTGAAGATATAATTTTGTCAATCATTTTAAGTTTTTAAAAGTGTGGTGTGTTGGGGGGGGGGGGGGGGGGGGGGGGCTAATAAAAAAAAATCAAAATTTCATTTGCTATAATAACTGTTGTGTTCAGAAAATTAAAGGTATGTAGTAGATTTCGGCTAAAATTGTATGCATACTCATCCAATGGATGCAAGGGCGTGCACTCTGCAGTACGTTAGAGAATACATGGTTGGCTCCGAGTATATGTTTCATCTTTAGTTTTTCTTATTCTCTTGTGCCACTTCAGTTTTGAAGCGTGTAATTGTGTGAGCTAGAATATCTTGTCTCCCCCTAATCCTCCACAAAAGTGTCATTACATCACCCCCACCTCCACAAAAGTGTCATTACCCCACCC
>JADBJO010004558.1:42500-50000 GCA_016801955.1 Conus betulinus
ACACACACACACACACACACACACACACACACACACACACACACACACACACACACACACACACACACACACACACACATTCGCGCGCGCTCACACACACACACACACACACACACACACACACACACACACACACACACACACACACACACACACATTCGCGCGCGCACACACACACACACACACACACACACACACACACACACACACACACACACACACATGTGTCCGTGGACTGCATGAAACTGAAACCACAAAAAAAAAAAAAAAAAAAAAAAAAAAAAAATATCATCATAGTAACCATCGATTCACACATATCTGTGGAGACTGAGATCAGAAAGGAAACGTGCAGCTTTTACTTTAATCATAAAGAAGTGTAAGAGAAAGACAACGAACTTGGAAGAACGTTGGTTAATCTCTATGCTAATGACGGAAAGTGACAGTATGAAAGATTGAGCATAATCTTAACGAATATATCAAGCAAGCAGTATTACGCAGAAACTTATTTTCCCAAGGGCAAACACTTTATTCACTTGTAAAGATATCTACAAATGGAAGACGTGAACAGAGAACAGAGCTAAAAACAACAAAATGGACAGTAGATCTTATCTTCCATAAAAAAAAAAATTACAAAGCAGTTACGCAGAAACTTAGTTTGCATTGTCATAATGAAAGGAGGCAGTGTGAAAGGTTGCGAACATCGCAGTCGAGGACATTTCAAGCATGAATATAATACCGAGCAATTCATCTTCGATGATCAACCTAGCCATGTGAAAGATTGTGCAATAGCATACCGTGTGAAAGACTGTGTCTTTTATATATATCAGAGCGAACTTATTTTCCGGCATGCAGTAACACTGAGCAATTCATCTTATATGACGGACCGAGCCATGTTAAAAATCGGTCATTGTCGCGAATTTATCATCCAGTGTAAGTAATACCGAATTACATCCCCTGCAGTGATGGAAAGAGGAAGCGGAAAAAGGTCGTGTGCCTTAGCGACAACTGAATCGTCATGTATACGGACAGAACAAGTAATAACTAGCGCTTTTGTTGTTGTTGTTGTTGTTTGTCTGTATGTTTCTTTGTGTGTTTTGTTTGTTTGTTTATTTGTTTGTTTGTTTTTTTGTTTTTGGGGGGTCGCGTGCTTTATGTTGTTGTTTTTTGCTGTTGTTGTTCTTACACAGAGATAAGCTGTAACAAACATGTGTGCAAACTCCCTTAACCAACTTCAAACCCTGACATGCCATTACAGTCGTTCATCATTAAAAAAAAAGTTCAGATAATGTCCATGATGCAACTGCCGAACAGACTGTGAAATATGAAAATTACCTCCTTGTGAAGATTGTAGAAGCATGCGGCATTCCTGACCAGATAGTGAGAGCCATTAGCAAGTTATACGAGGGCACTTAAGCTAAAGTCCTCCCCCATGATGGCTAAACAGAATACTTTAAAATATCAGCAGAGGTACTTCAAGGAGACGCACTTGCATCTTATCTGTTTGCTGTAGTCGTGGACTATCTGATGAGAATGGCTATAACTGGAAAAGAAGAAGAACTTGGTTTTACTTTGCAGCCCGGAAGAAGTCGACGATATCCTGCTGACAGCTTGACAGACCTCGACTTTGTTGACGACATAGCACTGCTATCCAATGAAATATCACAAGCAAAGAGGCTACTGGAACAGGTTGAAGTTGAAGCAGCTAAAGTTGGACTGCATTGCAATGCTAAGAAAACGAAAGTGATGATGTACAACGAAAGTAGTGAAAACGATATGAAATCTGTCAATGGGGGAGACATCGAGCAAGTCACCAATTTCAAGTATCTGGGCGGATGGATGGAGAGTAGTCAGGAAGATGTCTCTGTTCGAAAAGCCCTTGCTTGGTCGTCATGTCACAAGCTGAAGATGATATGGATTTCTTACCTGAAAAAAAGAACTAAAGATTCGTCTCTTTATATCCCCTGTCGAGTCTGTGTTGCTCTACAACTCGGAAACATGGACCTTAACGAAGCAGATGGAGAGAGAGTCTTGATGGGGACGTATACTCGCATGTTGAGGATGGCATTAAATGTCTCTTGGAAGCAGCACATGACTAACGAAGGGCTATATGGATACCTCCCTAACGTTAGTGACAAGATAAGAACACGTAGGCTTCGCCTAGCCTGTCACTGTATGCGACATCCAGAGGAGGTTGCTTCACAACTTGTACTGTGGCAGCCAACTGGAGGGAGAGTGAACAGGGGGGAAGGAAGACAACAGACTTCATTGATCTTCTCAAAAGGGACACTGGCCTCGAAAATATCGATGAGATCAAGGCAGCTATGTTGGACAGGAGCAAGTGGAAGGAGTATGTCACAGAGGTTCGATCGGGAGATCAGCCTAACTGAAACTGAACTTCTTCTTGTGCTTCCTGCTTAAAACAAAAATTTTCGGTGTACAGTAATACCTACTCTTTTGACTGGACGACGCCGTGTGACAGGTTGCATACCAGCGCCAAACATAAATATCAAGCGGGCATAGATCGCGATTAATGTCCCCTGTCACGATCGGAAAAGACGTAGAAGGTTGTGTTCTGTTGTAATGAATCGATCTTAAAGCACATAGCAGTACCGAGTAAACCCACTTTTGTGATGGCAGAACACTGTGTGAAAGTGTGTACTAACGCAACAACAACAAGATCTTCAAGCTTTTTAGCAACACCGGTGTAATGACCCGTAATCACTCTACGGCCAAAATCCATTCCCGGTGAAAAAAAAAAGGTGTGTGATGTGGAGGGGGGGGGGGGAGGGGGGGGGGCACGTGCCCAAACTCCCTTCATCTCTCGGAAGTAATTCCAGACTGCCTCCTCCTTTGTTTCAAAATCACTTCCCCTCCTGCAAAACTCTCAAAATGTCCTAAAAACGACAAGACAAGTTACCTACAGCATGCATCTATAATGATTTGAAGTAGCGGTGATTCGGGTCCGAGTGCACGGTTACAGTGTAGGCCAAAACGCTGTGTATCTTCTCGATGACACTCAACTGCACCTGGTTTTTCGTCAGACGATCAGCCATTACCAAAGCAGATTTGATCTCACAGTCCAGCCCTTGACCCATGCTGAGCCTGACTTGGAGACAGATCCCATGTCCGCTTCTGTTTATATTACACCACGGTCCACTTCACGCTTCATTTTTCTGTCGTCTAAAAGACTCTTCACTGTCAAATCCTTGTGCTCTTTCAATGGCGTTGAATGACAAGCAGTCAACACAAGCCATCTATCATTCTGCTATCCTTGCTTATATATGGCATTGAACTATTTCACTGACCCCAAATTCCAGGATAAAATCGTCTTTTTTTTTTACTTTTTTTTTTTTTTTCCGAGCCAGGGCGATTTTCATCTGTTCAAATTAGGTTGTTACTACTTGACCTTTGTGGCAACCCCGAACTCTCACCTTGACCTGCGCCAAACCGCCACCACCACTATCCCCCTAACACATACACACCTTACGCGCGCGCGCGCGCGCACACACACACACAACACACACACACACACACACACACACACACCCACACACACACACACACACGCGCGCGCGTGCGCGCACGCACACACACACACACACACACACACACGCACGCACGCACGCACGCACGCACGCACGCACACACACACGCGCGCGCACACACACACACACACACACACACACACACACACACACACACACACACACACTACCTTAATCACAGCCTAGTGACTTATTTGGACCTTGGTCCAGAAACACCTCATGGAATGAAATTGGCACATACTATATCCACCTCCCTGTCAACTAAGGCGGGTAGGTTTGTGCACGTGCCTGGGTAGATTCATTGCGTGGGTGTGTGCTTCTGCACGTACCCCGAATCACTCACAGTGCTGTGGTTTTGGATCAGAGTGGGGGAGAGAGTTCTAGCTCAGGTCCAGAATCACTCCCCCCCCCCCAAACTAATAATAATACACCCGAAGGTGCAGGTGGGACCCAGAGAAGTACTGTCCTCAAGAGATGAACAAACCAGCTGGGAGCACTCCTGCACCACCCTTGGAAGCCAGCGCTGTGTTGACATAGGGTGCGGGCACGCGCAGTGCATTCCGTGAAGATGTCAAGGAACATAGTTGCTCCCTGACAGATGCCATTCTGTAATGGCCACTGAATATGACACGACAGAACCTCCACGGGAGTGTTCCCATGGGTGTACCAGCCCATCTGTCATGGCTGCAGAGCCCAACCGGCGAAAAAAACGCCAGCGTCAAACAACTGCCGTGTGCAACCCTGCAGCCTCTCCCACGAACACCCCCCCCCCCCCCCCCCCCCCTCCAAATTAGACTCCAGTGTGCTTTGTTTTTTTTTTTTTTTTTAATTGATTTTTTGTCGTGTGTGTCAATTAAGAATTTGAAGAAGGGCGATGATTTCGGAGCAAAGGAGGAGGTGGATGTGGATTACTCCCCATGAGGCGAGTATGGGCTCGTACCCTTTCTCACTCGCCGGGGAAGTGGTTCTGGTGGAGGAGTGACTGTGGAACGTGACAATTGCAAGCATGTCAAGCAGACATAGTTGTCCCTGGTGTCGTTCACGTGGTAATGGGGTGCAGGAATCGTTTTCACATGGCTGTTCTCCATCGCTGATGGTGTAACCAGCCCTGCCAGACTGCTGGGTACCGCAACAGGCACGCCACTAAAACTGACAGCACTAACTCTTCATGAAGATTCCCTGCTGGGTGGGCAGAACATATAATCAGAATCTGTATGAATGATGCTAGACAGTAAGCAAATAATCACGCTGCATCCAAGAGCATGGAACTGGCACCATTATGCAAAAAACAGACCTAATAAGCGTGTTTTTTTTTTTTTTTTTTTTTTTTTAGGATTGTAGTTAAATCTTTTTCATATCTTAATGATGATAAGCATGTTCTGCTCGTCACGTGATAATGATAACATCCTGTCTGCTGTGCTATATCGATGTCTTAAGAACACCCTTATGTGTTGCTTCTGTGGAATTATCCAACAGTTTTTGGGAGACGATAGTTATGTGTAAATATCAATAAGCAAATTTCCCCAAATGATAGAAGTTTTTTTGTTTTCTATTTTTGGGAAGAGTGAGAGGGAGGGAGGGAGGAGGGAGAGGAAACTTTATTCGTATAGTTGTAAGGTTAATGTCTTCTGAGAAAAGGGCTACATGAAAACATAACATAACTTCGATCATGTTGAATGAACACTTTACCTTTCAAAACAACTTTTCAATAAAAAAAAACCAGCTTCTAGAGAGAGAGAGAGAGAGAGAGAGAGAGAGAGAGAGACAGACAGACAGACAGACAGACAGATAACCATACAGACGGACGGACAGACAGACAGACAACGTACGTAGGATGGAGCTGGGGAAAACCCCATCACGACGTAAACCTAACCCCACCCTCCGATCCACCACTATCCTAGCTCCCCATCCCACTATCCCCCTCCCCTCTCACCTCAACCCCACCCGTCCTGCTTCTTTGTCTCTCCCCCTTCCCGATCAAACCACCCACCTGACATGCGCACACAGACGCAGACGTCCCACACACACACACACACAACACACCACACACACACACACACACACACACACACACACACACACACACACACACACACACACACACACACACACACACACACACACACACACACACACACACACACACACACACACACACACACACACACACACATCACAAACCCCATTCCCCCCCCTCCCCCCCCCCCCCCCCCCCCCCCCCCCCCCCCCCCCCCCCCCCCCAGTCCCCTCAAAGAACAAATTTTGATTGCTCGCATATCCGCAGGGTCTGGTGCGTGCGTGACAAATGACAGTTATCCCCTGTCTGCCCGTCCACCCGCCACCATCCTGTCCACCCTGCAGACAGGCCCTAATGGCACGGCACCAGAATAGACCTGCAAGTCTGCAAGGAAATCACACACAGCAGAGAGCAACGTCGTCGATCTGAGGGAATATCCCCCTGTTAATCAGTGGGCTGCCTCAAAGACCATACCCACAGGTGGTAGATAATACCGTCCCTCCATGATTGTCAACCGTTCCACATGTCCACGTTGTTAACTGGTCGATCTGGCTGAGGTTGGTGGAATTCTCATTTTGATGCTGCCCAGCTCTCTATTGACGTGCGTGCTCTAAACAGATCAACGGATTTTTTAAGGGGGGGAGTGGGAGGGGAAGGGAGTGGAGGAGGTGGAGGGGAGCGGAAAGGGGGGAGAGGTGGGAGAGGTTGGGGGGGGGGTGGGGGGGGGGGGGATGGCGAAAGTTGGGAAAGGCCGAGTGGGCAGGATTGATTGACGGGGATGGAGGGGACGGAGTGGGGGGGGGGGGGGGATTAATTTATTTGTTTTCTGGATCAGTAACCGAGAAGCCACTGGGAAGTGCGACATGTGTGCGTGTGTGTGTGTGTGTGTGTGTGTGTGTGTGTGTGTGTGTGTGTGTGTGTGTGTGTGTGTGTGTGTGTGTGTGTGTGCGTGTGTGTGTGTGTGTGTGTGTGTGTGTGTGTGTGTGTGTGTGTGTGTGTGTGTGTGTGTGTGTGTGTGTGTGTGTGTGCGCGCGCGCGTGCGCGCGCGCGTGTGCGCACCCGCATGTATTTCTAACCCACTCTAAAGATCCACCACCACCCTGGTCCCCCATCCCACCTCTACCCCACACCCAGCCGCCCCGCTCCCCTTGTCTTCCTCTTGCCGATCCCCCACCTACCTGACACCGGCACACGCGCACGCGCACGCGCACACGCGCGTCGTGCACACACACACACACACACACACACACACACACACACACACACACACACACACACACACAGGGTGCGCGCGCGCGCGCGCAGACGCAGACGCACACATTCGCACGCACATAGGCACACGCTTAAAAGCACACACACACACACACACACACACACACACACACACGCACGCACACACACACACACACGCACGCACACACACACACACACACACACACACACACACACACACACACACACACACACACACACACACACACACACGCACGCACACGCACACACACACACACACACACACACACACACACACACACACACACACACACACACACACACACACACACACACACACACACTACCCGCTCGGGACATTGTATACGCACAGCCTCCTCCTCCTGTTGAAGACCTCACACGCATTTGCCTGAGATCCGGACGTGACGTTCCACTGGGCCAAAACAATCCCGTCCCGCTGCTCACTACTTCCTGCTCGCAGACAAACCTACTTCCCCAAGATCAGGAATAGTATTCATCCCCGGCATTGTGCCGAAAGGAAAACAGGACAGACACAGTGATATCACTGACCAAAGACAGTCCTCTCTGCGTAGGACGTATTGTCTTTGCACTGACCGACAGTAAATGGACCTAGAAGAATTCTGCTGAAACTGAAAGACCGATGGGTAAAATTCTTCACCGGTTATAAAAATGAAATGGAGCCCC
>JADBJO010004558.1:52500-112500 GCA_016801955.1 Conus betulinus
CACACACACACACACACACACACACACACACACACACACACACACACATGCGTGCGTGAGCACATGCAAGCATACACGCACGTTTGCTTGCATATATGAGGAAACGAATCAACCAGTTGATTTAAGAGAGGACAAAAACTCAGACCGCAGGAATCTCAGTATGCTTAACCAACGATAAATTAGCAAATACTGATGACAACGCGAAAAAACGAAGGTTTCCTGGAGCAAAAGATTTATTTGTATAAATATCAGTAAAACGTAATAATGGTTTGTGCTGTTGTCAATACATTTTATACACCAATTGTTTTGAAATTATATCTTTTTGAGCTCTAAATGTGATCAGGCGCTGTTATAGTGTCAATTTTTACACTAACCTAAAAAGTCATGACCACTGAATGTCACTACCATCATTCCTCAGGAAATGCGCAGCATGGCGGCTTTGTTGTTGACGATGCTTATGGTATGGTTGGTTAACACGACACTTTCATTTTTTTTTTTTTTTTTTGCACTGCGTGTGCATGTCTATGTGTTTTCTCCTCGTTCGGTATACAAGTAGCTTATGGAAAGGGAGTGCCATGCAGGCTTTGCTTTGACAGGCCATCTGCTTTTCATTGTCGAATCAACTCTTTAAAAACGGGCTTTGCGGACTTCGAGACGTGCATGCACTTGCACGAACAGACGTAGAAAAGATTTTTTAAATTTTACCATTGTAAAGGTCGAAGATCAGACTTTTTTTTTTTTCTTCTTCGAGGAATTATCTGGAACAACATCACGCCCCAACCCCCTCCTCTCCCCCATTTCCCACCCCCAACAGATAATCCACCGATGGTCATGTGCGAACTGAGCACCCTCTCCCACACTAATAGTAATACGGACACCCTCAGTGCAGAAATTGTTTAGGCTCTATGTGCCGAAGTTTTCACTAGGAGTGGTCAGATGAAGTCAAAACCTACGAATGCCACCACTACCACTGGTCTTTGCAAGTTGTCCAGTGAGAGGATTTTTTCTCTCTTGACTCGGACTTATGTACATCTTCATCTTCATCCATTGAGTATCCACAATCATCCACATCAGAACAAAAAAACAAACAAATGAAACTTTAAATGAAATTATAAACAACACTTCCATGTGCAAAAGCACAGAATCTTTGGTACATGTTAAATCTCATTACCACCCTTCGGAAGAGTAGGCCTCATAGGCTCATATTGTAGATCACATAATGGTCAGCATGAAGATAGCTGAGCCTGGTGCAGAATGTTATTCCCCAACTGGAAAAAGAAGAAGCAACCGGCAGTGCTAGAGTCAGCATTGTGCAAGGGCAGCTGAACAGACAACATCCCTGTTTTCTTTCTGATGCCCTTGCCCCTGCAGATGGTGGTTGCAACCAAGAAGAAGAACAACAAAAAAATTGAAGGTAATGGGGGTAAAAAATTCAGAAATCAAATACTGATTACTAACAGCAGGCTTTGATAACAGCTAGTATGCGATAATGGGTTTAAAAAGTCAGAAATCAAATACTGATTACCAACATTTAAATCGTAACCCTTTGAGTGCCACACTCATTCATCTTCAGGTGTAACCAGTTGCCAAGGGGCTACTGGTCGTGGAGGGTAATAAACAAAAATTCTAGCACCCAAACTACTGAAGGAACATATAAGGCATACTTTTCTGAAAGGAAAATGGACACTATCCAATTGACATTTTCACATGATTTAAATTTTTTGCTGGCAATGTATCTGTAATGAAATTGAATGTAATTTTTTTTTTAACTATTTATCTATGTCATGATAAACATGTACAAATATAAAATTCACAGTCACACACAAGATTTTGAAAAAAAAACTTACGACCTAAATGACAAATGCATCCACTTACCATATGTGTCCATAAGTATATGAAGAGTTCTCCAAACTTACGATGCTGATCAGGTAAGTGGTCACATTTTCGCACAACCGTTGGTTCCCTTTGACACAGAATCTTATCTTTACAAAGTTTTTTCTTGGTCCTTTTCAAAGTTCTGGATGTAAACACACCACACTAGAAATGCACACACAAAATATATACACAACAAGCAGCTATCACTGTCTAATAGGGTTTGTTTTATGTGTGTGTAGTACACCTGGAAACAAGTTGTAAACAGAGCCAGCTTTGAGGAACACTGTCCACACATGTAGTTGCTCTCATTTCTTATGCCCTGCCTGGAACACACTTTGCACCTCCTGCCTGAGGTCTGCTTTCCTACAGCCTCTGAGATGCTGACAGGGTGGGACACTGCTAGGACCTGCTCTGCATAATGATTAGTTTCAGTTATAAAGTGGTCAGTCACAGTTTGTCTGTCTAGAAAAGCCAGCTATAATCTGAAGGTCTTTTCCCTTCAACTGGTGTCTTGAGGCCAGGCTCTGTGAAGGTTGATATGTCTGGCTGGGTTATATGTGGTTGTACAAGGGGATGATCCAGCACCACACCTATCCTTCATCCCCGCAGAACTCCTCTTCCTCAGCTTCTTCTTCTGCTTACACCTATTGAGATGATCATTGTAAAATATATGCCTCTCTCACTCTCTCTCTCTCTCTCTCTCTCTCTCTCTCTCTCTCTCTCTCTCTCTCTCTCTCTCACACACACACACACACACACACACACACACACACACACACACACACACACACACACACACACACACACACACACACACGCACACACTGTTCACACACACACACACACACACTTGCTTTACACACACACACACATACATGCACACACATGCACACACACACACACACACATGCACACTGCCCGTTCATGGTCACACAATCACAAAACTACTTCGATTTATGCTGTCTTTTCACTCAGTTGGGGCCAGGCTGATGTTCATCATCAGCCATGTTGAACTAGACTTTTCACAAACGTCGGGGGGGGGGGGGGGGGGGGGGGGGGGGGGGGGGGGGGGGGGGGGGGGGGGGGGGGGGGATGCAAAGGTGTTGAACAGACCATTACACAACATGATTGGAGCTCATGGCTTATGAATAATTCAAGCAGACATATCAAGCTTTTTGACTGGTGGATGTTGGGACTTCCTGGTCTGAAGGTGGGACAAGGAAAATTCTGGCAATGACGATGACGGATATGTCCCATCATGGGGCACAGTTTCTGCGCACGGAAACATGACGGAAATCTCCGTCATGGATCAGTCAGAGGGTTAATGACAGCAGGGTTGCACAGAGTGAGGAGTCACCAATAGTAATTTCTTTTTCCTCAGTTTAAATAAATAATGTCATATAAACAGATCTTAGAAAGTTGTTTCCATGTGCAATTCACCATCACTGCCCTTTTCATCTGGAATACTTTGTTGTTCTCTTTCCAACACTTTTATGCAGTGGCACATATTTTAACAGGTCAAGATATTGCGAAGGCAAGAAGTTCCATGCATTCCATCTGGAAGAATTCCCTTTACTGGTACTAATGTACAGGGCGGTCCTGTTTTGTTTGGGTCAAAAAGGTCATCTCTACAGTAGGATATGCAATGCATATGCAGACATGCGCATACACATACAGTGGTGGCACAGACAATGTTAGGTAGGTACCCATTGTCTGACCACTGGATTGGCTCTTGCAGGTCAGACATCTAGGTCAAATCCAGAAGACCCTCATTTTGAAGAAGCCTTTATTGTAGTTGTGAATTCATTTATTCATTGACTGTGTCTGCCCCAAAAGCTCCTAGTTTCATTTCAAAGGATAAGAATTAAAGAACATATCAGTGCATCTGAACAGTGCCTGTTGTCAAGACACTTTACCTTTTACTCTTCTGAAAACTGCTGTGGCGGATGAAATCTCACTTTAGCACTCCTGCTCTGGGCCTCCTATAACTCCTCTTCCAGATTACTGGAAACAGTCCCATGTAACACCAACCTTTCTTCGTGAAGACTCAGCTCATATGAGTCATAATGGCTGGTAACCCAAATGGATCGATCATTTACTGCACCAGGTGTTAGTGAAGCTGTTCCTTGTTAGAGGGAAGTTAGATGATATCAGCATCCTTTGGAACTGAATTTAGGTTTTTTGTTAACTTTACTGGACTTTCAACCCTAACCACCAGCATACACGATTTGCTGTTCTGTGAGGCAAACCCTGTGTTGTATTTATAGTCATTTACAGCTCCCACAAGGTACTGATCCAGAAGGACATATTAATATCTAGTTGATGCACACATTTGAAGTTTGGTAAGTAAACCATGTCATTTGGCATTCCCAAAATAGATTTATTTTGCATTATGCAGTAGTAAGTTTGGGAAATTTATTTTCTCACTGAGTGCATCATAGGAATATAAAATAACGATGCTTGCATAAGTTGCAACGAACTTTGAAACTTTTTTTTTTTTTTTTTATTGCAGGTATTTGTCACCAAACTCACGGCTTTTGGACCAGACTGAGTCACTGTGAGTGTGCATTGATCTTTGTCAACATTCTCTTTGGTGTGCTGGCACTGCCAAAGGTAAAGCCCTTAATATCTTATTAAACTACTCTAGTGGATACTTAGATGCAACTACTCCAGTGGATACTTACATGCTTTATTTGTTGAAATTGTAGTGATACCGTTTTAGTTGAAAGGTATGTGTAAGAGTTATTTCTGAACTTTGATAGATTTGATGATAAATTTCTGAATTAGGAAAATGTGTCTCCTTTATCTTGTTTCCATTAAATTTAGAGGAAGGATTCATGGTTAAATCATTGTCATGACTATGGTTTCATCTGAATAGAAGCTGTGTGCATCGTCAGTTTGTCCATGAGGCTGCTGATTTTTGTCATCATAGATTGCAAGTGGTATGCGTTTTCTTATGTACTTGTAGTTTTAGCATTAATTGCTTTGTAGTCTTAACAGTACGGTAATATTCTTTTTGAATTTTGATGATTAAGTATGAAGATAAGAAATTTACTGATTTTTTTTGTTTTGTTTTGTGTGTCATTTCAAACAACTTTCAGACCTCATAATTTTCTTTAGAATAAAGTTGGTGTTTATTACATGCTCATGAAGTGATGTGTTCCATATAGTTAAACCATAATAATGAACAATGAAAATATGTATTTAACAATAAAACACTTGAATGGAAGGCAATTATTTCTATGAAAATAAGGTATGGATTTGACATGAACTATAGCTGTTTACACTTAGCTTACAGGTAACACAAAACGTGTCTCAAGATGGGGGAAGTCTCTGAGGGCGAGTCCACTAATGGTCATCACATGGCAGGTAAAAGAATCGCAGATTCAATGAAAAAGCCAAAGAAAAACTATCGCCATCCTCAGCGTGTTACTAAGTCCAAAGCTGAAAAGAAAAAGGAAGAGAAACAGTGGAAGGACTATGATGATGATCAAACTGATCAAGAGTCTGTAGGTTCCAGTGAACAAGATCGCTATCTGAATTGCTTAGAAGCAGCCTATTTTTGCAGCAGCTTGGAGTGGGAAACTAGTCACTGCTCTACCAGGACAGATTTCAGCCCTTGTGTCAACAACACAAATCCAAGGAATTCTGAATCTTGGGAGTCAGACGCTGCTCAGAGGACTTTGGAGAAGCTGGCCACAGCTGTGAACCCAAGAGATGTACCTGCAGAGCCTCCTCTGATAGTGATGGAGATGAACAAGAATGTTGATAACACAAATGCATCAAAACCTAAGAAATTAAAGGTCAGAGAGAGCCTTGCCTCCCTCTCTCTCTCTCTCTCTCTCTCTCTCCCTCCCTCTCTCTCTGTCTCTCTCTCTCTCTCTCTCTCTCTCTCTCTCTCTCTCTCTCTCTCTCTCTCTCTATGTCTTGTTCTCTCTCTTTTGTCTGTCTGATCTGTTGTTTGTCTGGGTCTCTGTAGCTGTCTCTGTCTCTCTCTCTCTCTCTCTCTCTCTCTCTCTCTCTCTCTCTCTCTCTCTCTCTCTCTCTCTCTCTCTCTCTCTCTCTCTTGCTCAATTGCTCTTCGTTCTAAATTCTTTTGCTTTTTTTTTTTTTGTAAATGCGTGGAAGTGGAATGGCTAATCAAAAATTTCACATTGCGATTTTATATCAAAGTGATTTTGTTTTTTTTATTTGACCAGTTTGTCTTACAGTTATCTTGTGAAGTGCCCTTTGTCAAGGCCAGATCAGTTCAGGTGGTCATCTGTGTACCACTGACAGGACGTAGATCATGAAAGAAGAGTGCATCTTGCCATGCTCTCTATAGCGCCATTCGCTCAGGCAGGTTTCTGACCCCATAATGAGGCTACAGTCACCACACTTGGTGAGGAAATGGATCAGTGGACAGGGCTGCAGCTCAGGTGACCACACATGTTGGCAGTAGCATGTCTCCGTTGCGTTAGCATGTCCACTATACAGTGAGGGCAGCCCACAGCCTGCGTAAAGTCAGGTCGCAGGTGAACCACTGTTCAAATTGCGCTTCGTTCTTGACTGTTTGATACGATCAGTGGCGAAGTGTGACCAACAAACCAGCCAACCTGTACACAATGACAGAGAACCAGACGATCAACAGGAAGTGGTAAATGCCTTCAGTCTGTGTGGTAGAACTGTAGCTAGTTAAAGGCAAAGATACTTATCGTCCATTCCTCTTCATTTATGACCAGGCCAACTGTGACCAGTATGAAGGATCCACAGTCCCATGCACTGTCTTTTGTCGTAATGATTGGGTCATCCATTGTAAACATCAAGCCAGCGCACAAGCGTAAACAGTTCATAACATGTGCAGGCTATAATTCAGCTTGACACAAATGCAAGCAAAAAAAAATTAACTTCACAAGCACTTTTGACTTCCATGATGCCAAGGAATCGACAGCAAGACTCTTTCACTCAATATTAATTGCAGTGCTGAAGCGTTTATGCTTTAGTATGATGTGAAATTTGTGTCAAGTGATTAGAAAAGAAAAACATTGCAATTAAAAACTGATTTTGAGTGAGAAAGAAGCAAAATGACGGTTCAGAAATGGCAAAATAAAGAGATCAACTTACAGTGGCCACCCAAGTTTATATAAAAATGCACATAGCTGTTTTCACCAGCTTGTGCTTGTCAACTAGATTTTAGCCCAAGCACACAGTTTGGGCCTGATTATGAGGTATATTATAGTTTTACATGGCATTTTTTTTTTTTTTAGTATATTTTTGTCCTAATCATGTTGGTCCCCATCAGTGAAGCTTTTACACCATCTCTTGTGTGTAGCCTTGCAACAGACTAATTTTGTTGTGCACAAATTGTTAACAGTTGCCATGTCTAGGGATGAGATAATTTGATTTCAGAGATCAAGTAGCTTCTCCTTTACTCTGGAGTGTCTTGTAGCCTGGAAATTACAGTAGATCACTAGATGAAATGTGTAGAACTCTTAAGTTCTGTATATTCATTTATAGAACTTATAATAGAATACATAATTTTTTTTTTTTGGGGGGGGGGGGGGGGGGGGATTAGTAGTATTTCAGATCTTTTGTTGATTCGGTGAAAATTGGTTTTCAAAGCTTTGAAACTCTAGAATTGTAAATACTGATAACAAACATGATTTTAAAATGCTTTCTGTTTTTGTATTTACTTTATCAAAATTTAAAATCAACTACTTTCTCTTCCTTTAAACTTAAACTATTTTAACTTAAAATCACCTACTTTCTCTTCCTTTAAGACTGCTCTTAAAACTTACCTCTTCTCATCTTCATAATAGTCCTCTCCACGTGCGTGTGTGTGGGGGGGGGGGGGGGGGGGGGGGGGGGCATCCAGCAATGTTTGTACATAATGTTTCTTCTCTTTGAATTAGTTGTGTTCAGAGCCATATGGCCCACAGCGTGTGGGTGTGTGTGCAGTAATATTTCTGGTTGAATATTTAGTTTGTACATGATTTTCCTTTCTATTCCTTTGTTTAGAGCCATAACGCACGTGCAGTTCTGTGTGGGTGTGTCTACATGAGTGTGTGTGTGTGTGCAGATATTTTTTCCCCTGTGTGCTTAGAGTTGATTTTATCAAGATTTTGCACATTACAAATACCATAATTATTATTATTAATATAACAGCAAATTCAGTATCAATTCTGATATTGTCAAACTGGATTGATAGTAACATGAAGTTCCCATTGCCATAGAGATATGAATATAAACAGTTTGCAGAGAACTGAAAATTTGGAACTACTTTCATTTTCTGTGACAACAAAACCTGACAGTCTACAGTAACACCTTTTTTTTTTCTTTTTTTTTTTTTTTTTTTTTTTTTTTTTTTTTAATTCTGTTTGGGAAATGAGAAATTTGAGTAGTGTTTTAAATTGTATGTGTTCGGGGGAAATGATAAGGTTGAATCCCAATCATTTATTATGCAGCCTTTAACTGTGCTTTTTTTTCATACTGTCTGAAAATAAGGTGCTTTGGTCTTTTCTGTCCAAAATATTGTATAGTAAGTAGATTTAATTCGTATTAGTTTTAACCAATGCAATACTGACACAGTTTTTACTAAGTAATCAGTAAGTGTTGATGTTACATGTTATTAGATCTAATTATACTCGTAACGCTTCTAGTGAAACTTTCACTGAAAGCTGCAAAATCTTGCAAAATGTTTCATGAATTGATATCTGAAAGTACATGTTCTCACGAGTCACAGTTTGTGTGTAACTATTGTTCAATGTTTTTCCTTTTTGTTAAGTTTCAGACAGCCATCATCTTATGACCTTTTCTTTTAAAGGGGGGGGGGGGGGGGGGGGGGGGGGGGAGGCGGGGGGGGAGATTTTCTTTGTTTTTCATGTTGGTTCTTTGAAATTGAAAATCATTGACTGTTGAAAACAAATGACAGTAATCCATCAAAAGAATTTGTCCTCAATTCTCACACAGGCCTCAGTGCGGGAAACAGAATTTCAGCTTGGTTCACATTTTATCTGTAAAAATGACAGCTGGCTTTTTTTTTTTTTTTTTTTTTTTTTTTTTTTTATTATTATTAATCCTTAAGCTTTGTGAATTGTGCTTTTTCTTTTTTTTTTTTATTTACATGTGAAATTGACAAATTTTATAAAACGATGCCATTTGCTGTCAAAATTGCAGCTGTCCAGTTCTTTGGCAGGTCGGGCAGAGTCCAAATCCAAGAAAAGCTGGAGGAAACTTAAAGTCAAAAACTCACAACAAAAGAAGCGCAGTGATCGGCCATTTGCCAGCGCAGTTCATTCTGTGCGCAATGGGTAAGTCCTTCAAGCTTAAATGGTAAGAAAAGAATTGCATATCATACAGCAATGACTCCTCTCAGAATCCTAAAGAGAGAAATTTTCAGTAGTCCTTTCAGTGACGCTGTGAAACTTGTGAACTAAGTAAGACGGACATCCTGTAAAACTGAACATCAACAGGTGATTTAAAGCAAAAGCCTTTGTCTTCATGTACACTTACATGTGAACAAACAAGAAGAAGGTGATGAAGCTGACAGATACAGTCAAGCTGAGTCAAATCTTTCAAGTTCATTTGATGAGATACATAGATGAAATCTACTGTAATGTCTGTGGCCTTTCTGATCTGTCATATAGAGTAAAGTTCACTAGTGGGATTTTGGTCTTTTGTTTTGTGCAGTGTCCAATAGATTTTAAAGTGAAGAACCTTGGAACTTTGTTACATGATATTGAAGAGGCCTTTGACCAAAATTACTGGAAAGTCCTTATCAGTATGTATCAGAATAATGGTGTTTTTCAAATGCAATGAAAATGTCACATGCTCGCGCACGCACACACACACACTAGCGTGTGCAAGAATGTAACCATGTGTGCGCGCACGTGCACACACACACTTAAACACGCAGGAACAGATCTGACTTTCATTTGGAATCCTTTAAAGAGTGGGATTTCAAGTATTGAACTCACTGACAGGTCTTAAAAGAAGACGGTTAAACAAAAATGTGCATAGCCAGTTGACGTTAACAATTAGAACAAACAGATCTTTACACCTGTTATTGGAAAGAGTCTATTTCAGATCATAAAAGAAATGAAAGCTGATTAAGTTTTACTATATCGGTAACATCAAACACTTAGACATTCATGGCATATTATATCAATGTTGAAGTTTTGCTTCAGTGTTTTATAGACTAAAGCTAGCAGCTCAGAACTAAATTTGGCAGTACTGCAGAATATATATATATGTGTGTGTGTGTATATATATATATATATATATATATATTGTTGGAACAGACATATCCAGACCTCATCTTTAATTTGACTCTGTCTTTTTATCAGGCTTGTCTCTTTTTTTTTTTCTCCCTATGTGTTGATTGATTTTGAATTTCATCTTTTAACTGCATTTCTTCGATTTGTTGTCTGATTAAACATTTGCTTTAGTGGCTGTTGTGTTCTGTGATGTCAGCATTTTCACACAAATATGGCAGTTTTACATTATTCAGGGACACCAGCTTCCATGATACTTCTCACTTTTTTTTACTGTTTGGTTTTGTTGTTGTGGTTGTTGTTGTTTTGTATCAAGAAAGTTGTGCAAATGTAATTTTTCAGGTGTAGAAATCATTTTTCAATCTGAAAAAGCATGTAGACAACTTCATATCATAGTAGATATGGCTTGAAAAAAAAAGAAAAAAAAAACCTAGATATGCCCAGATAATTGGTGAGAAATCCATTCAGTTTTCTGACAGATAAGAGGCACAAATGTAGTACTGTTCTGCATTTTACTGACATATTTACATTACTAGTCTTTGGAAAAAAATATTTGCTACAAAATTATGATGACACAGGAAACAAGGATATTTAGATACTGCACACGACAATAGACGGTCCATCATCTTCAACCATCTGTGAATGTAGGCATTTTGTCAGCTTTTAAATAACTGTCTTTAAACAACAACAACAACAAATTTTCTTTAAAAGCCAAACATGTTTTAGAACAGCCGGTATCAAAATTTTGTATCCCAGTGTTTTCTTAACTGAAATTTCTGTCTTCTTTGCATACTGTGGTAATGAACCAGATGAAACAAAAGGGAGGAAAGCATTGAAATGAAAAAGGAAAAAAAAAACTTGCCCATTGAGTGTATTTTTGAAGAATATGATGCTGAGGCCAGCTCTCCCTCAGGCAAAATGTGATGGGACAGTGAATGGTTTCCAGCCCTGGACCAGGTCGGCTTCTGATTTTAGTGCTGTTGGTAAACCAGTTTGATTGATTTCATTTTTGTAAGTCAGTTTAGAACTGTGGTACTGGGGTCACTGTCTGACTTCTTTCTCTCATCTTAAAATGCTGAAAGTTTCATGGTAACAAAGGTCCAAATTTGACAGTCACATGTGTCGCTAATTACTACTGTGAAACACCATGTACAATCACACCATCTCCTTCCCTCCATGACTCCCTCGCTGTCTCCCTCTCTCCTCCTCCTCTCTCTCTCTCTCTCTCTCTCTCTCTCTCTCTCTCTCTCTCTCTCTATCTCTCTCTCTCTCACTCTCTGTGTGTGTTGTTTCATCCGATGTCACATAATTTTGTGCAAAAAGAAACATGAAAGAATTTACAAAATTACATTATTGCTACCACTGCACACATAAACACACACACACACACACACACACACACACACACACACACACACACACACACACACAGAGTAAATTTTGATATATATACTTGGCACTTTGACATTTGTTTAACTATATTAATTAGTTATGCTGTCATGAACTAAAGGCAAATAATGCTGCTCCTGTTTGATGCAAACTGTGAAAACACTCTTAGTCATTTTGTATTTAATAAAAGCATTGTAGGTACAAAGGATAAAATGTTTATTTTTATGCAAATTGTGTCATTTTGTGTGATAAAAGCGTTTTAGGAGCAAAGGATAATGTATATATTTTCATGGAGATTGTCAAGATTTTCAGAGAATAAGAAATAATGCTTATGTCATAACGATTTCCATGTCTAATAAAACAGATATTTGACCACAGATCTTCTGTAAAAAATAATGATGAATGTCTCTGAGGATTCTCAGAAGATTTTAAAAAAGAAAAACAGAACAACTATTTACAATGTTTCAGTTATAGATCGTCTTCAGGACTTGTGATGTATACGTATTTATTTGTTTTTCTTTTAATGTCACAAATCCTGAAGACAGTCTATGACTGAAACATTGTTGATAGTTGTTCTGTTTTTTTTTTTCTTTTAATGTCACAAGTCCTAAAGATGGTCTATGACTGGAACGTTGTTGATAGTTGTTCTGTTTTTCTTTTTTAAAATCTAATGAGAATCCTCAAAAGACATTTATTATCATTTACATGTCTGCTTTCGTGAGTGACCTTCAGATTTTGGGTCCCCATATATTTCTGTAATGGATCGCTCTTTTCTTTTTCTGTAGGTCAGGAGTTCCCACAGTAACAGCAGGCACAGTGCCTCCTACGTCCTACCAGCCCAGTACCGTACCCTACCTCCCCAGGGCTCTACCCTTGCCTTCCAGGGCTGTACCCATCCCAGCACTGAATTTTGGCCTGTACAGCACAGGTGCAAGGCGCACAGACCCTGGTTCTCTTGCCAGCGTAAGCTCCCTTGTCACCAACATGTCTTTGGACAGATCAATGCGCAGAGAAGCAGGTGCATGGAATAGCCCTGATAGTTTTGTGAATGATTCTTTTGGCAGCTACAAGGAGCGAAATGGACCGGGGGTGGTGGACTGTACACAGACTTCAGCCAGGATTGGGCTGATCCCCGTGGGACTCCACCATACATGAACAGAACTGCAGCCAACAGTAATTCCTACAGGTGGCCAAGTGATCAGCAGCAGAACTGGCAGCAGGGTGGGTCTAGAAACTGGCATGGGGGGGGTGGTCCTCAGGGAAGATATTGGAATGGGAATATTCGTGGTGGTCAAATGCAAGGAAGGTTCAGTCATCAGGGATGGAGTTCTTGGGGTCCAGACGATCATGATTGGCCACATGAAAGTGATTTTCTGAGGCCTCAGTCGGCAGGAAGTGGAAGCCAGACAAGGCCATCGAGGTCGCACACACACTGGGATCAGGCGCCGGACCAGTCGTTCACTGAAAGAGGTGCACAGAATAACCAGTGGCAAAATTTGACCAAGCATTTTGGCAACAGTCATTTCCATAGAGAAGGTCCAAACGGCCAAGAGCTGTTGGATGGTTCACATGCTCCGCAAGCAGACAGTTCTGGTCTGGAGGACTCGGGCAGCTCTGGAGGAGGGAGAAAACGGCCCAGATCATTTGACAGAGGCAGCCAGTTGTCAAAATCTTCACGGGCGGAAAGGTTTACATCTAAATATTATGAAGGGTACAGTCCAAACAGCGATAGAGCTTTGTCTATATCAGATCTGAACAGACCAGAAGTTCAGAAACCTGACTCCACTAGCAAACAAGGCAAGGCTCAGAAATCACAGACTATGGTCGCTAAAGGGAGCAAATCAGTAAATGGATCTGGGGTCAAGACAGGAGGATCAGGATCCAAGAAGAAGCAGACAGCCTTTAAACACAAGATGGCCCCTTCCTCTTCAGTCTCGGGTCCAAAGGCAGCAGATGGAGTATCAAAGACGAGTGAAACTGATGAGGCTAACCCTGGTGAAGGGATACTAGAAAGAGCAGAGAGAATTTGTAAAGAACTTCGCGAGAAGAGAAAGGCTGTACCATCTCGGGCAAATCTGAGTGCCCAAAGAGTTGGTGCACTACGCTCTGTGGTACTGAACACATCTGTTCGAAGGTTTAATTTGGCCCACAAGTCATTTCTGAAAGGTTACATGTCGGACAGTAATTCCACAATGAACAAACCAACTTCTGAGGACATGACAGCAGATTCAGCTACTCAGAAGAAACATGTTTCTTCCAGTGTAAATTCAGATATGGAACAGTCAACAAGGTCTCAGGGTTCAACAGCTACTAGCAGCGCTGACAGTGGAGCAGATACAGCCACCTCCTCCAGCACCAAAAGCAGTCAGCTTCAGGGCAGTGACATTGAGCGTATCCGGCAGTCCATAGAGAGCAGTGTGATGGCTGAGAAGAGAGCACGCAGGACCAGTGTTAGGGAGAGGAGCCTGTCAGGAAGTCGATCACCAGCAGTGTCGGTGTCATCAACGGCTGTACATTCAGCAGCTGCATCGTCGGTGACAGCTGGTACATCGACCCATGCCAGCAAACCACCACTGCCCTTGTCTAAAGATGCCTGGCCAAAATGGTCAATGCTCCTCGGTCTCGCACACAGAGGCTTCAGCTAGCTCGAATATTACGACAGCACTCTGCTACCACTATCATTCGTCCTCGGCGTATCCAGCTAGATGGCTTGTATGACAACGATGATGGTGACAGTATTGGAGATGTTCTGAAAAACATAAGTGGCTTGGAAAAATGGAGAATGTGCAGAGCTGAGCAAAAATTAAATTAGAAGACCTCACCTATGAGGACAAGTTACAGATTGCTCAAATGATCGAGGAAGCTGACTCAACAAACAGAAACTCCTCCACCGATGTCATGGAACTTGGAGAGCAGAGATCAGTGCAGCGCAGGTCCCGTCCTCCACATCGTATCAGAACCTCTAGTTCAGAAAGAATCAATCAAGGACTGGCATCTTCTGGTGCAAATCCTCGTTCAGCATCTGCAGACAGAGTGCAGGCTTTGTCTCCTTCACCTTCCAGACCACTGTCAATGGATGATCTCAACACAGAGGATAGGTCCAGGCAAGAAGACTCCGCGGATATTGTTTCACTTCATCCTAGATCTGCTGATGTATGTCCCTCATCATCCACTGTGACCACATTGCGCTCTGCGTCTCCTGCCAGGGCTGCTTTTGAACATTCTTCATCTCCAAGACCATCACGAACATGTTCCCAGTCTCCTGGAAGGTCCGCAGGAACTGGAGACAGCCTTGACCTTCCATCCACAAGTGATGCTGTGGATACATCAGCCTACCAGGCCAGTGGCGATGTCCTGGCTGAACATACCTCTAGGCAGGCTCTGCCAGCTCCTATGGATATATCAGATCCACCAGCTTCCGGTAATCCTGCAGGTAAGAAAAACTTTTTCTTTAAACAGCAAGTTATTAACTGTGTCTGTAAATTTGAGTATGTGTGTGTGTGTGTGTGTGTGTCAATACAGAGAGAGAGTGTTTGCATGCTCAAACATGTATGTGTGTGAGTAAGGTAAGGATCGGCCAAATTCAAGTGTGATTGAAAAAATTCACGAAAAATTTTCATGAGATTTACTTTTTAGGTTTAATGTCCATACATAACTTTGTTCCTGGGCATGCAACAAAACAATGCAGCATCACATTTGTTGACATGAAACACAGGTAACATGATGTAAGGATGAGAAACGAAGTTGGTTTCTTTCAAGTGCAGGCAGCATAGCCAGAAATGATTTAGATTCAAAACACAGGATACATGGGTGCAAGCAGATATCCAAGGTTGAGTTTCGCTGAGAAATTTGGACATTTTATGTATAGCATACACTCTGGGAACAAAGAAAAGCTGTCTGATTTGTCCCTTAGAAGCAGTCTGATGTACATGTCCCTTAGATGCTGTCAGATATGTCCCTTAGAAGCTGTCTGAATGTCCCTTAGAAGCTGTCTTATTATGTCCCTTAGAAGTTGTCTGAATGTCCCTTAGAAGCTGTCTGATACATGTCCCTTAGAAGCTGTCTGATATGTACCTTAGAAGCTGTCTGATATGTCCTATAGAAGCTGACTGATATGTCCCTTAGAAGCTGTCTGAATGTCCCTTAGAAGCTGTCTGATACATGTCCCTTAGAAGCTGTCTGATATGTCCCTTAGAAGCTGTCTGATACATGTCCCTTAGAAGCTGACTGATATGTCCCGTAGAAGCCGTCTGATATACATGTCCCCTAGAAGCTGTCTGATATACATGTCCCCTAGAAGCTGTCTGATATACATGTCCCCTAGAAGCTGTCTGATATGTCCCTTAGAAGCTGTCTGAATGTCCCTTAGAAGCTGTCTGATATATATCCCTTAGAAGCTGTCTGATATGTCCCTTAGAAGCTGTCTGAATGTCCCCTAGAAGCTGTCTGAATGTCCCCTAGAAGCTGTCTGTTATGTCCTTTAGAAGCTGTCTGATATGGATGTCCATTAGAAGCTGTCTGAATGTCCCATAGAAGCTGTCTGAATGTCCCTTAGAAGCTGTCTGAAATGCCCCTTAGGAAGCGTCTGATATACATGTCCCTTAATAGATGCTGTCTGAATGTCCCTTAGAAGCTGTCTGATATGTCCCCTAGAAGCTGTCTGAATGTCCTTAGAAGCTGTCTGATATGTCCCATAGAAGCTGCTTGATATGTTCCTCAGAAGCTTTCTGATATATATATGTCCCTTAGAAGCTGTTTGAATGTCCCTTAGAAGCTGTCTGATATGTCCCTAAGAAGCTGTCTGAATGTCCCCTAGAAGCTGCTGTCTGAATATCCCTTAGATTAGTTAGAAGCTGTCTGAATGTCCCATAGAAGCTGTCTGATATGAATGTCCAATAGAAGCTGTCTGAATATCCCATAGAACTAGAACTAGTAGAAGCTGTCTGAATGTCCCTTAGAAGCTGTCTGATATGTCCCTTAGGAAGTGTCTGATATACATGTCCTTTAATGGATGCTGTCTGAATGTCCCTTAGAAGCTGTCTGATATGTCCCCTAGAACTGTAGAAGCTGTCTGATTGGACTTAGAAGCTGTATGTTATGTCCCCTAGAAGCTGTCTAATATGCCCCTTAAAAGCTGTCTGATGTCCCCTAGAAGCTGTCTATGTCCCCTAGAAGCTGTCTGATATGTCCCCTAGACGCTGATATGTCCCTTAGAAGCTGTCTGATGTGTCTCCTACAAGCTGCTTGATATGTTCCTCAGAAGCTGTCTGATATACATGTCCCTTAGAAGCTGTCTGAATGTCCCTTAGAAGCTGTCTGCATATGTCCCTTAGAAGCTGTCTGATATACATGTCCCATAGAAGCTGTCTGATATTTCCCCTAGAAGTTGTCTGAATGTTCCTTAGAAGCTGTCTGATATGTCCCCTAAAAGCTGATATGTCCCTTAGAAGTTGTTGTATACATGTCCCTTGGAAGCTGTCTAAACTTTCCCCTAGAAGCTGTCTGAATGTCCCTTAGAGTTAGAAGCTGTCTGATATATCCCCTTGAAGCTGTCTGATATGTCCCCTTGAAACTGTCTGATATCCCTTAGAAGCTGCCAGAATGTCCCTTAGAAGCTGCGTGATAAACATGTTTCCTAGAAGCTGTCTGAATGTCCCTTTGAAGCTGCCTGATATGTCCCCTAGAAGCTGTCTGACCCCTAGAACTGAAGCTGTCTGATATGTCCCTTAGAAGGTGTCTGATATGTCCCTTAGAAGCTGTCTGATATGTCCCCTAGAAGCTGTTTGACATGTCCCCTAGAAGCTGCCTGATATGTTCCTTAGAAGCTGTCTGATATGTCCCCTAGAAGCTGTCTGATATGTCCCTTAGAAGCTGTCTGAATGTTCCCTAGAAGCTGTCTGATATGTCCCTTAGAAGCTGTCTGATATGTCCTTAAGAAGCTGTCTGATATGCCCCTTAGATGCTGTCTGATATGTCCCCTAGAAGCTGTCTGATATACATGTCCCTTAGAAGCTGTCTGATATGTCCCCAAGAAGCTGTCTGATATGTCCCATAGAAGCTGTTTGATATGTTCCATAGAAGCTCAGCAACTTTGAGCACAGGAGAGTGAGAGTATGGCATCAGGAAGGGTTAGGGTTGTGGCACGTGGCGCAGAGACTTCAAATCTCCCACTGTGTAATGAATCAACCCAGGCAGCACTTGTATCCACAAGTCAGGTGCAAGGGTGATGACACACAGACTTGCAGTCCATTCCTAAGGTAGCCAGCCGAAGCCAGCTAAGGTTGATTTGGTGGAATAAGATGTAGCCGCTACACTTCACTTCAACTGCTAATACTGTAATAGTAATACACCAAGTCATGAGCACGGTTTAAATTCAGATGATTGCTGGCAATCTTGAAGTCTTGTTGAAGTTGTTCACAGCTGTGCTGACTATATTTGAAAATTTGATTACTTTTCTGGTATCAGTAATAGTATTAGTGGTAAGAATCCTTGTTCGCAGTTGTGCTGACTGCACTTGAACATTTGAGAAGTGTTTCTCAGAGTGTTGCTCAGTGTGTCTTGCAAGATGCTGCACTATTTGTCATGAGCCTAGGGGAAAAAATTGAAGGATTTTGGGGGGGGTGGGGAGGATGGGGGTGTGTGGGGGTGAGAAGAACACTCATACGCTTGAGTAGAGGGATGGAGAGGGAGACAGGCAACTAAAACCAAAGATATCCTTTCAAACATGTGTACATGTATACAAGATTAATTGCTTTTAAAAGTAAATTCTGTATTGGTATTGTGCTCTTAACTTGTACTATAGTTGTATTTATGGTGGGTGTGTATGTGTCCTGTGCGCACGAGAGTATGTGTGTGATGTGTGTGTGTGTGTGTGTGTGTGTGTGTGTGTGTGTGTGTGTGTGTGTGTGTGTGTGTGTGTGTGTGTGTGTGTGTGTGTGTTCAGCAGATTCTCTGTGTTTACCCAGATGGTGAAAGTGTCATGACACCAAACACCAGTACCTGAAAAAAAAAAAAAAAAAAAAAAAAACAGACTCTCTGTTTCAAATATCAAAAGACTAAAGTTCGGATCAGAACGTCCTTCAGTAACAGAATTGACAGATCTGCATGATGCGTGAGAGTCAATGGAGAAGGAAAGAGGAGAAAAAAAAAAGGTGGAAAAAAATAGGAGCCTGGGTGAAGGCTCATAAAAAAAAAAAACCACACACACAAACAAAAAACAAAGGAAGGAACATTAAAGTCTACTTTCAATGTTTCATGAAAAGTGTTTCTTACTGATTTTTTTTAGGTATGTAAATCGAATTTTGGGTTGGTATTAAACTTTTTGTTCAGTGTATATGATGTACATACACAGCATTAGAATTGAAAAGAAACTCAGAGTAGGATCCAGTCCTGTGATCAATACGATAATTGATAACATTGGTTTAAATACCTGTGGCTCTTCTAATGTTGTGAGTGGGAAAAGTTATTATTGAGTAATGAATTGTAAGAGTCCTGTGGGTAAATTGAAAGTAAGTGATTCTTCACAAATAATACACTTATACAGTTGTTCTCCTGCACATGAATTCAGAGGAATCAACTAGGCATTGGTCTTTAACAAGAACATCTCCACTTACTGGAATAACCTTTTTCTGTCTCATTTTCTATGCTGTCTCAGTGTCCTGACTCAGGCAGCATTCCCATACACTTGGTAGCAGGTCATCATGGTAAAGATAATGCATCTATAGACTATGATAGAGTTCTATTTGGGCCTGAGACTACATAGCAGCAGGGTTGTAAGTTTGTGCGTCCTATATCATCCTTTTATTCCCTGACTTGGCATTAGCTACTGAGCTAGACTGTTGCTGTGAAAATTTGAATTAGAGATTCATTCATGTACTGGATGAAATGAGAGGCTTCGATGTGGGCCTTTCTGTTTTGAGCCTTTAAACCCAGTTGGTGGGAACTGGGGGGGGGGGGGGGGGGGGGGGGGGGGGAGCTGAAGACAAATTGTATACATGCTTCTGTTTGGACTAAAAAACCAACTGTCTCTCAGCCCCAAGCCTGTGGCATTCATCGCTGCACTGCAGGCACCCATTGTGCAATTTGTGTGTGTGTGTGTGTGCTTTGACTTGAGATTCTGTGGAGCTTCTTTCAGCTCGCTGTCTGTTTTCTCTCTCATTTTAGAAAACTCTCATGAAATTTGAATTCAGTATGACTGGCTTTTTTGTGTTTGTTTTTTGTTTAAAGTGTTGACAGATTGAATCTATATACAGCATTATCTTATTAACGACATATATATATTCATTATTGTAATGTAATGACCCCCCACCCCACCCCCACCCCCCAAAAAGCATACTAATTACTATAAGTAGATGGCCGTTAAATATTTCCATAAATGAAATATGTGGTTCATCTGCATGCACATTTTTTCTTTATTGTACATGAAGTAAGACTAAATACATGGGGCGAAAGGTCCCAGTGACTGTCCACATTCATTTTTTCAACTTGCATTCATTTTTTTTTTATAAAGTTCACCTTATTAAAGTTTTACATATATGGCTACAGTATACTACTATTTGACTTGAGTATGTTCTGCTTTGAAAAGAAAATTACACAGGAAACAGTTTTGCTGAGTTGTCGATTGCATCATAATGATCATTTCATGTGAGAAAATTGATTTGTACCACTTTCTTCCAGTTTTTTTTTTTTTTTAAGGTTCTTGATTTAGTGGAAATTTTAAGTGTTGTTACCAAACGTTTTTTGTGTGTTTTTTTAACAGTGTCTTTTTTGGGGGGGGGGGGGGGGGGGGGGGGTCCTATCTTTTTGTACCATCTGTGGCATTGTACCCATGCCGCTTATTCTGACACCCCACCCATAGCATAGCCCGGTCAGTCCCGCCATAGCCCCGGGCACCGCGGGAGCAGTCAGTGTCAAGTCATCAAGAGCCAACCTACCAGAGGAGACACTGCACTGCTGCTGAGTCATTTTGGTGGTGTTCAGTGGGCACCTGTTCTGACCCAACATACGTAGGACACCACCTACTAACCCCCCAATTGACGACAGTAATTGCTTAGTCGCGGAGCCTGCGTGAGTGAGCGCTCCCTCCGGAGGGTGCCAACATCATATGTCCGTCCAACGACAGCCCCCATGGACTCGTTGACACCGGTGACCCTGACTGAACCAAATCAAGACCACAGACATGGAGAGGATGGAAACTGAGGTCACCATGAGAGCAGGGCATCAAGGGCCACAGAATTTGAAACTTTTTTTTTTTGTGTGGTTTAATGCTGATCGATGAGAATGAGGCTGACTAAGAATAAGATGATGCTATGGATTTCCATTCCAGTCTGAGACTGCATGACAGGGCTGTACTCTACGCTTCCTTTCATAATATATATCCGGGCATCAGCCGGGCCAGAGAGGTACAGACACCTGCAGTGTTGGTCAGGAAATTTGAACAACACTCTCAGAGATGCATCCATTAAGTGGATGAAACTTGACTGTGTGATCCCAGTCTTCCCAACTGTGCCCGTAGCAAATTCAGCTCTGGGTAGGACTAGGAGTCAGTCGGAGCAGAAAAATCCCACATGACTCTGATGGGAATCGAACCTACAACCTCCCAGCCGGGAGTCCGCAACATAAACAGTAACTTTTGTTAATAGAATAGTGTGTGTGCGTGTGTTTCTTTGCCTTGAAATTACATGTTGTAGCTGATCTGATGGCTTGTGTTTTTATCCTGTTTGGTCTCTTTGGCGTCAGGTCTTGAATTTTATAGACAACAATGTATTGGTACTCTTTAACCACAGGTCGCTCGTCTCAAGAAGCGGGAGTATTGTATGAGGTTATGGGCTTATGCAAGAGGCAAGATTCAATCCTGTCCGAAATGCGAAGCATCGACAATGAGCTTTGTGACATGTACAAGTCTCTCATTGAAGTTGTGGCACGCATGAGTGGTCTGCAAAGGAGGAGAGTGCAGGTGAGTTGTGGCGAATGTTTCATTCGTCAGCATGCATGACAGACTCTTTGAATATGCATTGAAATTCAATTTTTGAAATACATGACATGGGACATGGGTGGTTTCATTTAAAAAAATGTCTATAATGTGATGTATTGGGGAAAAAATTGTTTGAGTTATGTTGATGCATTTTGTCTTGAAACAAAAACTGTACCTAACACGTTTGTTTCTTGGTATGGTATTTTATGTAATGGAAATTCCTTGTTTGTACAACATATACATTCGGTTTACCTTTGCATGTTGAAGTATTTTCAAAGAGTGTTCCCCTTGTTCATTCATACAAAAACAAACGCAGTTTTTTAAGTTGATTTTTCCCCCTTTTTTTTTTTTCATGTATATTTTCTTAGACTTCGTCGCAGGTTTTGTTTTTGAAAATTGACATACATTGTGTGCAAGTGTGTAATTTTATTTAAGTAAAGTGTGTCAACCAAGAGTTAAAAAAAGAATTAGATTGGTGAGACTTGGGTTTACTGGTTCTGTGTCAGTGGTGACCCTGTGTTTTTAAAAAAACGCATGCTGTGCTCCTTTGCTTTCACTAAATTGACATAATGGATGTTTTACAGTAACATTCTAATCTGTTTAAACTTTTGATTGCAGTTACAAACAGAGGGGAGAACAGTTGAGTCAACGACGTAATGACCTTTTACATGGTATGTTTGGTAGTAGAAATATATTTTTGAACAGTAAACAAGTGGGTTACTTTTGCTCCCATAAGAAAACCTAACACAGAGTAATTTTTATTCAAGACTGGCACAGCCTTTTAAACTTGAATAAAGTCAGACAAATTATACAATTTTAGACAAACACAATCTAAAAGAAAACCTAACACAGAGTAATTTTTATTCAAGACTGGCACAGCTTTTTAACTTGAATAAAGTCAGACAAATACAAAGACAAACAATCTAATAGTCAGGGAAAATCCGGCTGGGGGGGGGGGGGTGCAGGCTAACAACTTTACTGTCGTCATAGTAATGACTTGGCAAAGATTTGGACTTCAGGGGTGGGGGGTAGAGGATGGAGAAACTGGGAACATGAAATTAAGAAAATGTACTATAAATATGAACACTCTTCACTAGCTGCATCAGGGAACTATCGTAATCCCTTTCAAAGGCATATCTATTTGTATTGCCTGTTCCGAGGCCTTTCATCCGCTGGATCGGAACTCATCAGGGAGACACAGCTGGTTGTGTCTGTGCTCCTGGCGTCAAATAGAGACACACCACAGTCCATAATACCATGGTGTTCTCACTACCAAGGGTTCAAAAGAGAATCCAAAAGCACCCCCAAAGCACCAGCGAAGGGTAGTAAATGAAACCAAAGGAAAGTGTGGGGAGGAAAAAAGTTGCTGAAAAACTAAAGACATTATGCAGACAGTATAAAATGTGGGGGACAATCTTTGAGCTTACCCACCCAAGGATGCAAGGGAGATCAAAAGACATACACAAAGACGGACAGAAACAAATACAAATAACCTTGATTTAATCAAAAAACAAAATTGAGAAAGAAGTGAGGCAGGGAACAGTAAACAGTAATCAAGTAGGTAACTTTTGCTTCCATAAGAAAACCTAACACAAACTTTGAAGTAACTTTTATTTGAGACTGGCACAGCCTTTTAAACTTGAATAAAGTCAGACAATACAAACAATCTAATAGTCGGGGAAAAAACAGTATTTGTCTGACTTAATTCAAGTTTAAAAGGCTGTGCCAGTCGAATAAAAGAACTTTACTCTGTGTTAGGTTTTCTTATGGGAGCAAAAGTTACCCACGTGTTAACTGTTCCCTGCCTCACTTCTTTCTCAATTATATTTTTGAAAGCGGGATATGCCTTTTTTTCACATTATGTTTTCAAATGTTGCCTCTCTAGCTTATCTACTGGATAGCTAAATAATTGGGCTTAATGGAATGTACATGTCATTTTGTTGGAGGTTTCTTTGCTGAACTTGTCCATTCTCCAGTGTGGCATTCGTTGTATGCTGCTTTGCCATTATTCACAGCCACACCAATATTCATTTTATTCCGATCCTACTGCCAGTAGTCTCTCAGCTCCCCCACTTCAGTGTAAATTCATGTATTTCAGCAAAAAACTAAAACTAATTTTTCCAGCGAAAGAAAGTGAGGGACATAGAATTGTTTTTTCTTATGATAATGATAGATTTTTTTTTTTTAATAGTAATAAAGTGGCCGTGGAATCCTTGGAGTTCTGGTCTCATTTTCACTTTGCTTGCACTGAAGTCATGAGATCTTGTGTTCTTTGCAGTTCTGGTCACGTTTTCAGTTTGCTTGCACTGAAGTCATGAGATCTTGTGTTCTTTGGAGTTCTGGTCACATTTTCAGTTTGCTTGACTGAAGTCACGAGATCTTGTGTTCTTTGCAGTTCTGGTCACATTTTCAGTTTGCTTGACTGAAGTCACGAGATCTTGTGTTCTTTGGAGTTCTGGTCACATTTTCAGTTTGCTTGCACTGAAGTCATGAAATCTTGTGTTCTTTGGAGTTCTGGTCACATTTTCAGTTTGCTTGACTGAAGTCACGAGATCTTGTGTTCTTTGGAGTTCTGGTCACATTTTCAGTTTGCTTGCACTGAAGTCATGAGATCTTGTGTTCTTTGGAGCTCTGGTCACATTTTCAGTTTGCTTGCACTGAAGTCACGAGATCTTGTGTTCTTTGCAAGACCAGCTGTTGCCATTTTGTTTAATGGTTAAAGGCAAGCTAATGTTGTGATTTCACAAGATGCGTCGGCAAGACACTGCAAAAGAGAAAGCAAATGATATAAGCTGTTTGATGTATTGGTTCTGAATCTGTTGTGGTTTGACCAAGAAGTTGACGATACATCACTTGATACACAGATTGGTGCCAAATCCCATCAGTTAAAAACAAGGTTGAATATTTTCCTACGTGAGAGAGAGAGTGTCCACCAAATCCTCATAGGAATTTCTGCTTTTCCTGGATGGGATCCTTCAGTCCATATGAAGTTCATATTTAGATTTCATGGGGGTCGCTAACAATCTTGAGGAGACCTTACTGAATCATGAGGCTTCTTCTGAAGTTCATATTAGATTTTCATTGGGTTATTGACAATCTTGAGGAGACCTTACTAAATCATGAGGCTTCTTTTGAAGTTCATATTTAGATTTTCATTGAGTCATTGACAATCTTGAGGAGACCTTACTGAATCATGAGGTTTCTTCTGAAGTTCATATAATTTAGATTTTCATGGGGTCATTGACAATCTTGAGGAGACCTTACTGAATCATGAGGCTTCTTCTGAAGTTCATATTTAGATTTTCATTGAGTCATTGACAATCTTGAGGAGACCTTACTGAATCATGAGGCTTCTTCTGAAGTTCATATTTAGATTTTCATTGAGTCATTGACAATCTTGAGGAGACCTTACTGAATCATGAGGCTTATTTTGAAGTTCATATTTAGATTTTCATGAGTCATTGACAATCTTGAGGAGACCTTACTGAATCATGAGGCTTCTTTTGAAGTTCATACTTAGATTTTCATTGAGTCATTGACAATCTTGAGGAGACCTTACTGAATCATGAGGCTTCTTTTGAAGTTCATATTTAGATTTTCATTGAGTCATTGACAATCTTGAGGAGACCTTACTGAGTCATGAGCTTCTTCTTAAGCTCATATTTAGATTTTCATTGGGTCATGAACAGTCTTAAGGCGACATTACTGAGTCATGAGGCTTCTCTTGAAGCTCATTAGATTTTCATTGGGTCATGAACAAACTTAAGGAGACATTACTGAGTCATGAGGCTTCTCTTGAAGCTCATATTTAGATTTTCATTGGGTCATGAACAATCTTAAGGAGACCTTACTGAGTCATGAGGCTTCTTTTGAAGTTCATATTTAGATATTCACTGGGTCATGAACAATCTTAAAGAGGCCTTACTGAATCATGAGGCTTCTCCTGAAGCTCATATTTAGATTTTCATGGGGTCGCTAACAATCTTGAGGAGACCATACTGAATCGTGAGGCTTCTTTTGAAGTTCATGTTTAGATTTTCATGGGGTCATTGACAATCTTGAGGAGACCTTACTGAATCATGAGGCTTCTTGTGAAGTTCATGTTTAGATTTTCATGGGGTCACTAACAATCTAGAGAGGAGACCTTACTGAATCATTGGGCTTCTTGTAGCAAGAAGAATTGTTTCATCACAGAGTAGGACCAAAGCAGCATTCAGTGTGGAATCAAAACTGTCACTTTTGGACAGTATCACTTTGTCTTTCAACAGCAGTCCCCTTGAATTTGCAAAGGCTGAAAATTCAGGTGTGTATGTGCATTTGGAGAGTCAAAACCCATACTCCCTTACAGCTTGTTTTTAATACTTTACACACCATTTTATAGAGAAAAAAAAAATCTGGTCCACTACCAAAACAGATGATATACCCAATGGAGTTATCCTTTGTTCAGAAATTTACCACTTTTAAAAATCATTGAAAAATAAGGTAAAATGTTTAAAGTCCATACTAAGAACTCCATGCACTGAACAGTGGCTTTGTTTTCTGTGAACCAACTCATTGCTTGATCAGTGAAAGCAGTCAGTTGTCTAACAGTTACTGTCAGAAGTCTGACTTCCCCATTCATCCTTTGTCCCTGAATCACCAGGAGAGTGCCAGCTTTGTACTGCCATGCTCTGCAGTGGATTTCAGCTTGCTGAAATGATACCTACCAAGAGGCCTACAGTGTTCAGTGAAGAAAATTAATTGAAAGCAAATAAGTGTTAAGATGTGTCAGTTTTGCGGATGCATATGTCTCTGATGTAAAATACACCAACAGCAAATTTTAGACATGTAAATCTGCCTCAGCCCCTGTCTTTAGTCCACAGTGCACAGTCACTAATCCCTTGGAGTCAAAATCCATGAGCCAGCACATACTTAGGCTTTTAATTGACAAACAGCTGTATATACTGAGTGCTTTACCCATGTTTGACCAGAAGGACAGCTCAGATAATTTGTAGGCCCTAAGCAGGCCCTCAGAGCAGGGAAATCAGAGTTTTCAGTAGAGAATTGTCAGTAACAGTAACTTCTTTGAGGCTACAGAAACAAACATTCACAGACTCATGCTATGTAAAAGTCATGACTGATTTATAGACACTTTTGTGAAAAAGGTACGCTACACATACATGCGTATCCAGGTCTTAAGTGCCGGTACATAGAAATGTGTATCCAGTTAAGGACAGGTTTAACTAAAGAGATCGAACTTGAAAACTAAAAGATAAGTGAACTTATAATTCTTGGCATATGTAGAACATGATATATTGGCTGCACTGTGCAGTAGTATACCTGGCTGTTTTCAAACAAGACCATTAACCTCCAAAATCAGTCATTGAACAATATTTTTTTTTTTTTAATTTAATTCTGCATTTCATCACTGAGTTAAGAGTTCTTGACTTGAATTTTGAAATGGTGAATTCCTGAAGGGTTGAGGAATTTTGGCAGTTTTGGTGACACACTTTAGCAGCTGGTCATTGTTTCTTGGTTTTGACCTTAGCTTTTCCCCGGAGAGTTCAGAATACTTGTATTAGAGTAGACACTAAATCAAGATCTCTAGTCTTTGTGTGTTTAATGTAAATAAGTTATGTTGATGTTCTTGAGAATGTTTTCAAGGGCAAAAAAAAAAAAAAAAAATTTACAACGCACTTCCAGGTCTGTATCCCAATACAGCAGTGTCTCTGGACAAAGGACCACTATCATCAGCACAGGAGGAGAGACAGCAGCGTGTGTCCTCAGACCCTGATGCCAACCTGTCGTCCATGCCCCTGGCAACAGACAGCAGTGTGCATAGCAGCAGAAGGTCGTCAGTCGTGGAGATGTCAGACCAGGCCCCAGTGGCCCTTCAGTGGTTTCTCCCCAGCTGGCTCAGACCAGCGTCCTCCAGCAGGTCAGTATCCTTGGACAGGGAGGGATCCAGGCAGGAGACCACACCTTCAGCCTTGGATCACCGCTCAGACATCTGCCTCTCTGGCTCTGTCTCCAGCTCTGTGGGCACCACCCTGTCACAGAGCACCTCCCTGAACAACAGTATGGACAGTGTGCGAGAGGTGGCTCCCAGGCACCTGAGCACACCCAGTGCCAAACGCCCGTCTTCAGACGTTGGAGAGAGAGCAGGCCGAGTCATGCTGAGCATCACTGGGGCGGTAGATTCCAGCATGGACAGAGAAGGGGTCGTGTCTTCTGTGTCCAGTGTGTCCACAGAGGCCAGTCATTCGGCTGTGAAGAACAGAATGGGAGCAGACAGTTCCAGTGGCATTGGCAGCAGTGTTTCGGCGCACAGTAACTTCAGAAAGAGTCTGAGCAGTCCTCTGTCTGATGCTGGCTCTCACCAGAATCTGTCTTCCACTCAGAGCAGCCAGGAGGAACACAGTAAGTCGGCACAACCTCCAGAGTCCTCCAGGCTTGTCATTCATTCATTCTCATCTCCTAAGCCCTCAAACATAAAAAATACCTCCAGTCCGAATGTGAACCAGCCCAAATCACCTGGGGTGAGTGTAGCCTATCTTGGTGCGCTAACATCAGATTTAGTACAACAGATTGTGCGTAACTTGCCTTTGACCAGCCAGTTGGGGGAAGTGAATAAACCATCCATGTATGTGGTCAGACAGGAAAACTCTGGCATGGACATTCCATCAGAGAATCGGTCACAGGATGCTGGGACAAAGTCCACCTCAGCTGACAATTCTGTAGCTCAACCACGAACAAGAACAACTTCTGTGCACAGTGTGTCAAGTGATCTTAGCTCAGGGGAGCAGACTTTAACAGCCAGCATTCCTCCCTTGAAACTGTGTGAGGAATCGGACAAAGCCGGCTCCAAAACTGGCACCCCGCGCTCAGAGTCAGATACCCACAGTGTCACCAGTGGCACATCTCTAGGGGAGCAGATCAAACTGTTCTCTGAGAGAAACTCCTTCAGCCAGGAGACACCTTCCAGTCTGAGCACCTTACCCTGTGTGACCACCAATCAGGGAGAGGACGGCACAACAACAAGCAAGTCTGTGCAGGAAATGCGTGACTGCTCTGTTCTGTTGGAAAGGCTGGACATGGACAGTATCACCATCATTCCAGAATCATGGAGAGCGGAAGAGGAAACGGACAGGCGAAGGAAGCGTAAGAGCAGGAAGGACAGAGACCAGTCCCTTCAGCGCCGACGTCGCTATGTGACCGATTCCAGTTCTGGGGGGGAGGATGGGGAAATAACGCCTGTGGGTGACGGCTACCACAGCGTGGCCAGTTCCACACCACAGCCTGATCCCTCAGATCTGTTGGACGGTGTGGAAAAAATGGAAGCTGACTGTGGGCCTGAGGAGGGGGACTTGAACAGCACGCTAGTGGAAAGTATAGAGCAGCCTCCATCTGACGAGGAAGTGGGTTCTTCCCAAACTGCCAACTCCACACTTCGTACTGTCAGTCCCAGCAGGTAACCCTACACAGATTCAAACTTCACCAGTTCCCTTACATTGATTTAAATATGGCAGATAATTTCACCTTGATTATAACACAGGGGGTAACTTCGCCTTGATTTAAAAAATAAGTAACATTCTTGATTTTAACATAGCAGGCAACTTCATACTTGTTTTTGATTTTGGCAGTTACCCTAACATTGATTGTTGAAGAATATGCTTGGATCATGGGATCCAGTTGCATTTAAAACCTAGGGTGTGTGAAATACTGTTGCTTTTTTTTTTTTTTTTTTCCCTGTCCCATCTTCTGTGCCACCTGAGTGGCATTGCACCCATGCTGCTCATTCTGACTCCAGTCCACAGCCACAGCCCGGTCAGTCCACAGGGAGCAGTCAGTGTCAAGAGGCAACCCACCGGAGGAGACACTGCACAGCTGCCTACCCACATCAGTGATGCCTGTTCTGATCCAACAAGCAGGACACCACCTGCTAAGCCCCATACTGACAACAGTGGTTGCATAGTTGGAGAACCAGCATGAGTGAGCTCTTCCCCTGGAGCGCACCACCAGGACATCCAACGACAGCTCCAAGGCCACAAAACATGGAGAGAACATCAAAACTGAGTTCACAGTGAGAGCAGGGCATGAAGGCCACACAAATTTTGAGACTTTTTTTTCTAAATGATGAAGATGATGCCATGGATATCCATTCTGGTCTGAGACTGCTTGACGGGGCTGTACTCTATGCTTACTTTAATATTATATCCCAGCGTCAACCAGGCTGAGAGTTGCAGACAACTGCAGTGTTGATCAAGAAAAATTTGAGCAGCAGTCTGAGCAACCCATCCATTAACTGATTAAGTGGGTGAACTTGACTTTGCGGTTCCACTCATCCCAGTTGAACCAGTAGCAAACTCCACTCTGGGTAGGAGCTGGTCAGGGCAGAACAATCCTGCACAGCTCTGATGGGAATTGAATCCACAACCTCCCAGCTAAGAGTCTGCGATTCTAACCACTTGCTGTTGTGGCTTGTGCTTTCATTAGTTTTACTTTGATATTGGCTTGTTCATCTGGTACATGTATATAGTTAGATATACAACTGCAGTAAGATTTCAGTCAGATTTCAGACCGGGTCTGCCTGTGAAAATCCAGTGTCTTGCTGTGCACAGTAACTGGAGTGCTGTTTGTTTCTGAAATATGGTTGAAATAATGCATGGAAGTAAGAAAGAGAAGAGAACAATCTTAATTGCCTTTTTAAGCATTTATTTGACCACACTGGTTGATAAGGCCAAGTCTGGCCTGATTTGCAATCTCTGTTTATGTAAGATAAAAGAGGTTCTGTGTCTCTCTTCTTCATATTGCCTTTGCTTTTCCATTCCATTTGGACTTCTCTGCAAATCTTCCCTCTTTGAAGTGTGGATGCAAGTCACACACACAGTTACACACAGAGTCACACAGACACATTCACAAAACAGAAGTTTGGTTTGATCCCCCCCCCCCCCCCCCCTCTCTCTCTCTCTCTCTCTCTGAACGATACCTTATCATCCATTGATCATTTCCATTCCCTTCCAATCATTAGCATTACACACACACCCACATACAGCTACCACACATAACTACTATCATCACAATCGCCATCCATTAAAGTCTTTTTTTTGTCCCACAAAGCACTGTTATCAATCCACCATAATCACTATCATCACTGATGTATCATACCATTCTACTACAAAACAAGCTACAAACCCCATTGTTGCACACACACTCACACAAACCCCTTCCTCACTATTTCCTCTCCCATGATCCCCTCCTGGGTGGCCCCGTTTCTGTCCGGCAGCCATTTTGATCATGCATCAAATGTTTGAAGATAAGAGGGTTCTCGTTCTTAGTTTTCACTATCCTAAATGTTATTTGTTTTTGCCTGAAGAAGACCTAAGAGGTCGAAATGCATTGCGTCTTGTCCTGTACTTTGTCTGTGTCCTTGGTGGTAACTAACCCCCTCTCTTTCTAAATTTTGTTTCATTTTCCACCCTCAGTCATTTCATTTTTGAAACAGAAGTTTGATTGGTTGTTTCAAACTCCTGTGTGCCAAAAAAACAGAAAAGAAAACAGGTGTTCTCCGAAACAAGTCCGCAGACACACAGATAGGCGCTGAAATTGGATCGTTTGAAACTGTGCATAGCTAATGCTTTTTCCTTAACAACACTTACACACACAGACACACGCACATGTACACGCACACACACACATACACACACACACAATTACATACACACACATGCAAACACATACATGCGCGCGAGCATACACGCACACACGCACGCACACGCACACACACACACACACACACACACACACACTTTCTTTGTAGTGGGATTGTTTGTTTCAAACTGTGTACAGCTTACACAAAATTCATGAAAACAAACCTCCCCAGATAGTCAAAACTGTATAGATAACTTTTTTTTAGACCTTTGTTCAGCAGTCCTACAAGCATGATCAGTTTCCCACCACATTCTTTTTTTTTTTTCTTTTGTATTCAAGATTCCATCTGAAGAACAATCAATGTGATGCACAGGTGACTGACTGTGTTTGTATCCAGCATGGGTCATTTCAGATTGAAGCTGAATCCAGAGAACCTGAGGGCTTTCCGCGCCAACATCCGTCTAAACATGAGCCCGTCACCAGCGAGGGAGGCCAGTATGGAGAGCACGGGGGCAAACCAGGCTGACATGGAGGAAAGGGTTGCCAGCAAGGAGATCCTGAAGATCAGTGGGCCCTGTGCCCCAGTGTCGGGACTGTGTGTCCACAACAACTTGCTCTACGCCTGCTTCCAGAGGATTGGCGTCCACAGCTACACCTTGGTGAGCGTGCCCAGCAAGTGTCTGGGTAATGGATCATAAAAGTCTATATTGTTTATTGCACCCAGGAACTGCCCAGTTGTGTCTTTTTATAAAAAAAAAAAACTTTCTCATGGATACAGACATATGGGGATTAAGTAAGCTGGTTAGCTCTGTGTGTGTGTAAGAAAAGTGGTGTTGCTCTTCTTTGTTCATAGCACGGAGACAGCACTTCTGAAGATAGCAAACGATCTTCTCACAGCTTTTGATGGAAACAAAGTTTCTCTTCTCTCTCTCCTAGATCTGTCTGCTGCTTTTGATACAATAGATGATTGATGGAAACAAAGTTTCTCTTCTCTCTCTCCTAGATCTGTCTGCTGCTTTTGATACAATAGATGACTCCATTCTCCTCTCAAGACTCAACACTCTTTTGGTCTTTCTGGTTTTGTCCTTTCCTGGTTCTTGTCATATCTCTCTGATCACATGCAAACTGTTTCAGTAAGAGGTGTTAAATCTCCAGCAAGAGCACTTCAGTTTGGTGTCCTTCAGGGATCTGTCCTAGGACCTTTTTTTTTTTTTTTTTTTTTTTTTTTTTTTTTTTTTTTTTTTTTTTTTTTTTGCTGTCCCAACCTCTGCGCCACCTCAGAGGCAGTGCACCCACGCCGCTCATTCCGACACCCCGTCCACAGCCACAGCCTGGCGGGCCCCGCCACAGCCCCGGCACCGGCAATCCACAGGGAGCAGTCAATGTTAGTCGTCAAGAGGCAACCCACCGGAGGAGACACTGCACTGCTGCCGAGTCACTTCAGTGGTGTTCAGTGGCGCCTGTTCTGATCTAACATACGCAGGACACCACCTACTAAGCCCCCTACTGACGACAATAATTGCTTAGTCGCGGAGCCGGCGTGAGTGAGATCTCCCTCCGGAGGGCGCCACCACGTCGTCCAACGACAGCCCCCATGGATTCGCCGATACCGGTGGCCCGGACGGAACCAAACCAAGGCCACAGACTTGGAGAGGACATCGAAACTGAGGTCACCATGAGAGCAGGGCATGGATGGCCACAGAATTTGAGACTTTTTTTTTTTATGCTGATCGATGAGAATGAGGATGATTAAGATGATGCTACGGATTTCCATTTCGGTCTGAGACTACATGACAGGGCTGTACTCTACGCTTCCTTTCATAATATATCCGGCGTCAACCAGGGCCCGAGAGATACAGACACCTGCAGTGTTGGTCAGGAAATTTGAGCAACACTCTCAGAAACATCCATTAAGTGGATGATGAAACTCGACTGTGTGGTCCCAGTCTCCCAACTGAGTCCGCAGCAAACTCAACTCTGGGTAGGAGCGGTCAGGGCAGAAAAAACCCACATGACTTCTGATGGGATTCGAACCCACGACCTCCCAGCCAGGAGTCCGCGACGCTAACCACTTCGCCACGGCGGCTGGTCCTAGGACCGGTTTTGTTTGTGCTATACACCCAGCCTCTCTCAGCCATTATCAGCCCACACTCTCTCCTCCTTCGCCATAGCTTTTCAGATGACAGCCAGCTGTGTATCTCTGCCCATCTCAGTCAGCTTCGTGAAATAATCTCCTTTTCTCAAGCATGCATTGCCGATGTTAAATCATGGATGCACTCTGACCTCCTTCATCGCTATGTTCAGTCTCGCAACTTGCACTCATCCACCGATTCTCGTCTGCTTCGGCTTCCCTCTGCTCGCCTGAAAACTTCAGGCCATCTTTCTTTTATCTGGCACCTGCTTTGTGGAATGGTGTGCCTTCTTCTCTTCATAACACGGACTCTTTAAAGACTTTTAAAACCTCCCTAAAGACACATCTTTTCGCCCGGACTGATTAACGATACCCACTTATCTCTGTGCATGAGTCTGCTTGTTTTGACGCACTCCTGTGTCTGTCTGCATGTGTATGTGTTTTGTTTTTCATGTGTGTGTGTGTGCGTGCATGTGTGTGTGTGTGTGTGTGTGTACTCTGAGTTAGAGTCAGTATTTTATCATGTTTCTGTAATATGCATAATATGCACTTTGGGCTGTCGCGAGGTAAAGCGATCTATAGCTATCCTTTTACATTACATTACATTACATTTGTTGAATGAAGCCATGACAGTTTTCAAATGTTGTGTCACAATTTTCTGGTGCACCATCTTGTTTCAAATAAATTTTGGTGCATGTTAGTGGTTTTTAGTCAGAACAATCATTGGTCAGGTTTAGTGTTGATTATAAATCATTCCAATGTAGATCTGTTTTGCAATAACCTGCGCTAGAATTGTTAAAGTGGTCTCCTCAAGGAATGTGATAAGCTATTATTAGATAGAGAAGCCAAGGAATGTGATAAGCTATTATTAGATAGAGAAGCCATTCTTGTCTTAACTGTCAGAAGTGAACCTGATACATGTGACTAGCAGCACGTTTTTTTCACGTGACGTATGTGTCAGTGGTTATGTTCCTGGAGCATGCTTCGCTTGATCATTAAGTATTTTTGCCTGATATATAGGGTGTTTGTTTTTTTTTTTTCGTTCCAAAATTGAAGCTTTGTTTGTTGCAGGTTTGCACACTATTATTATTGCCTACTTGTTCACAGTTTGTGTGTATGTGTGTGGACAGACAGGAGAGTTGTCAGCAGAATACCCCACAGCAGATGCACACTGTTTCACCATTACCCCTGTGGGCAGCGGCAGTCAGCACTACTTGGCTGTGGGCTGTGCTGACCGCCTGACCTTCCTCTCCATCAACGACCAGTCAGTGGTCAGCAGCCTTGACACTGTGGTCAAGGTCATGTGTGTGCAGGTGGTGGACACCACCTTGTTTGCAGGGCTGGACTCCGGTGCCGTCATCGTCATCAGCCTCACAGTGAGCCAAACTGTCTGCCATGTGAAGTTTTGTACAAAGTCTCATATTGTGCTACTGTCAATAAAAAAGAAGTGCTGTAAACATCATATGAGTAAATGCATGGGGACAATCGCTATTTGCAGCTGTGGATGTGGAAGTGTTTCATATCTTTTAGTAAATGTTGTTTTTGTGAGTTAACGTGCAGATGAGTATTTCCTACAGTAACATTTAGAACAAACAGAGTCTATCCTAACATGTTTTCTCCGTCAAGTTTGGAGTCACTTGATCCGAGAGAAACAAAGAGCCACATTCCTGTTTGGGTGGAACCAAAACAAAACCAAAATTGCTAGGCGCAGATCTTCAAGCAAATATGCATGTTTGTGTTGATCATCTTTGAGTGGTTGGGGGGGGGGGTGCTGTTCATGTTTCATTATTGTTGTTGTTTTGGGGGTTTTGTTTGTTTTCACCAAGCTTGATTAATTTTATGTGTTTAGTTTTTCCATGTGCTGCTTTCTTGGTGTGGTGACACAGCATGGCAGTGTGATTTCAGACGCTGCAGGAGACTCGTCGTTTCCAGGCCAGTGATTGTCCTGTGCAGTGCATGTCATGGACCAGGGAGGGCAGCACACGACTATTGACCGTTGCCTCCCAGGATGCCAATATCCATGTGATCGATGCTGGTAGTGGACTTCCTGTCAGAATCATTAGTAGACACACAAAAACTGCGTTTTTTCTCTTTGTGTAAGTTTTTGATGGTCAGGGGGATTTGGGAAAAAGAATACTGTAAACTTTTGATGATTAATGCATAGGATCTGCCCAGGCTCCCAGAATTTTTTTTTGTTCCCCCAAAATATAGTTGATGGAATGTTTGAAATGAGAATCCTGTAACATCTGTGTACTAGATTATAAGTGATGGAGGAACAAGTGTTTGGTACAGCTTTTCTCTATGGAAGATAAGTATTTGTGAAAACATACGAATAAAAAAAAAAAAAAAGTTGGCTAGATTCATACAAAATCTCACTTTTACAGACCTGTTTACCAGTATAGTTTTCCTGATTATCCTGGTATTGGGCCAGTGACTGGTATTGCACTCAAAAACAACAGATTCCAGTAGAAGAAAAAAGAAAAACAGGTAATCCAAAGAAAAAAACTGTGCTTACACTGGCACACATTGGTAAGAAAGAAGAAAAACACCTGAAGGTGCTGGGGAGGAACCAGAGAAGCACTGTCTTCACCTGCCTTTAGAGCAGTCCTGTACCACCCTTGGAGGCCTGCGCTGTGTTGACGATGGGGTACAGGCACGCGCAGGACGCTCCATTAAGATATCAAGGGGCATAACTGCTCCTGAACAAGGTAAATCAGAGTAGAGGATGCAACTCGTAACAGCCTTAAAGTAGCATTCCCATGGGTGTACCAGCCCATATTTCATGACTGCAGAGCCCACCGGCGAAAAACACCACCCTCCAGCTGTCAAGCACACCCCCCACAGACCCAACCACCCCTGCCCCACGGACAGATGAAGACAGTGCCACTCCAGACACAGCCAGGCTTTCGCCATACAGCCTTATGTGCCCTCAAGAGAGTAAAGTTTGGACTATAAGCCACAACTTCTTTCCCCAGCTTTAAGGCCTGTGGCTTAAACAACAATGTGGCTTATTTGCGGGAAAAATCATTCACCAAATTCAAGTCTGCCAGTGGATCCTGCCCGCATAGGGTGAAGTCAAGCAGTCCACCATTATCAATGGTTTTCACAAGGCTGGACTGTGTGCTGCAGCAGACAAACAGTGCAAGCGACTGAGTAGCAGCGACCTTTACCTTGCCTCAAGAGGAAAGCGGCCGTGAAAACAAGGCTGAAGTCAGTGACAAGATGGCAGAGGAAGCGCTACTATTTCTGTTCAACTTAACACCGAAGAAGAAGACTTCAGCGGATTCGGTGGATAATATGATGATGACATTGAATAAATGTGATAATCCTAAGATTGTGAACTTCATTTTTGTTGTATCTATCTGCAGCTTATTTGTGTGAAAAAAGTTCAGGTTTTTTTTTTAATTTAGTGGGTGCGGCTTATATACAGGTGCGCTCAATAGACCGAACTTTACGGTATCTGGAAGTCCATCTGGCAACAATGGAAGTTATGTCCCCTGTTGTTTGCCACCATTTTCAGAAAGTGATTTGGGGTCGTCATCGCTGTAGCATCAAAACAGTGGCAGTGGAGCAACTATCCTGAAATGCTGAATAAGATAGTAAAAATTTTACAGAGGTTTCTTTTCGTTTTTTTTTTTTTTTCAAAATTCTGACAGTTCTTTGAAAGCTTTCAGCACAAGGAAAATCATATGTTCTGCACTTTGTGCAACATCAGTGTTACATGGCATATACGTAAAAACAGATACACTTACCACAGCATGAACAAGTGCACACATGACACATAATAAATTTTTCTAACTTCTTTTTGGTATAGAAATGGCAATATTTGAATGACCAATTGACAGATAAGTGTTTGTGTAAATCTGATTATTAGGATTAGTGACGGTGAAAGTCTGAGATTCCTTCGTGGAGGAAAAGTGCAGCTAAAAGGTCTGCCTTTGAATACATTTCTGATCTTAGCCAAAACATTGGCGTGCAGACTTAAAAGTGCAGGGAGCACACATTTTAGAAACCAGATGAGTAGGTATCTGTCTGTCAGTTGGTTAAATTACTATCAGTTTTTTATTGTGTAAAAATTCAGCCATTTGAAGAGAAACAGAAGTAAATGTTTCCTCAGCCCAATATTTCATAGTTGGTCATTGTATTGTGTATCACTAATCTTTTTTCTTTTTCTTTTTAATCAGGCTCTTCATTGATGATCACCTGGGTTTAGTAGACATACCCACCCACCTCTTCCTCATCCCTCTTCCACCAAACAAAAACCCATGGACAATAGTGCAAAAGTGTGTGTGTGTGTGTGTGTGTGTGTGTGTGTGTGTGTGTGTGTGTGTGTGTGTGTGTGTGTGTGTGTGTTCACACTGATCTGGATTAAAATAAAATAAAATATTGCCACATAAAACTCCAGTCTTTTCAGTTTGAAACACTAGATAATTATCACTAACTGATGGTCCCTGATGCTTTAAATATGTTTTATTTCTGTTGTAAAGCCTGTTTATAGGGATTTTCTTTCATCCTTCCGAAAATGTTTAAAACATTATGGATGTGCTCAAACAGGTTTGTTATGATGCCAAAACTTCTTATATGTACACTATTGTACAGTGTCTTTCCTCTTGTTGTTTCAGATGGTGGATCACATAGTGTTGAGTGGGTCTGGAGATAGGAAGGTCATGGCTCACAATGTCCATGTAAGTCTTTCCCTCAGTTTCTGGCCATTACTCAGTCTCTTACATGTAGATGTGTGTCTCCATTTTTTTTCACCCTGTTTCTTTTGCCTGAACTTATTTGAATAATAATTACAAAAGAGTGTTATGAAAGAAAATGAAGTTTATTTGAAAAGCTGTGTTTTGCTTCGTAAAACGTCCTTTGTGCTTTTGTTGTTCTGCTTTTGTTAGTTGCTTTCCACTGTGTTTGCTGCTGCTATGATTTGATGTCAGAGGTAAAGACACACTGAATTTTCATGACAGTCATTTTAATGATGAAAACCAGAAGGGAAGACATCTGCAGATGGTGTAAATATAGAGTTGGTAGTAATGGTAATACTGTTTTCAGAGTGCAGCTTTGTGTAAATATAGAGTTGGTAGTAATGGTAATACTGTTTTCAGAATGCAGCTTTCTGCAAATATAGAGTTGGTAGTAGTGGTACTACTGTTTTCAGAATGCAGCTTTGTGTAAATATAGAGTTGGTAGTAATAGTAATACTGTTTTCAGAATGCAGCTTTGGGTAAATGTAAAGTTGGTAGTAATGGTAATACTGTTTTCAGAATGCAGCTTTGGGTAAATATAGAGTTTGTAGTAATAGTAATACTGTTTTCAGAATGCAGCTTTGGGTAAATGTAAAGTTAGTAGTAATGGTAATACTGCTTTCAGAATGCAGCTTTGTGTAAATATAGAGTTTGTAGTAATAGTAATACTGCTTTCAGAATGCAGCTTTGTGTAAATGTAAAGTTGGTAGTAATGGTAATACTGTTTTTCAGAATGCAGCTTTTTGTAAACGTAAAGTTGATAGTAATGGTAATACTGTTTTGATAATGCACCTTTGTGTAAATGTAAAGTTAGTAGTAATGGTAATACTGTTTTTTTCATAATGCAGCTTTGTGTAAATATAGAGTTTGTAGTAATAGTAAAACTGCTTTCAGAATGCACCTTTGTGCAAATGTAAAGTTGGTAGTAATGGTAATACTGTTTTCAGAATGCACCTTTGTGTAAATGTAAAGTTAGTAGTAATGGTAATACTGTTTTCAGAATGCAGCTTTGTGTAAATGTAGAGTTTGTAGTAATAGTAATACTGCTTTCAGAATGCAGCTTTGTGTAAATGTAAAGTTGGTAGTAATGGTAGTACTGCTTTCAGATTGCAGCTTTTGTAAACGTTAAGTTGATAGTAATGGTAATACTGTTTTCATAATGCACCTTTGTGTAAATGTAAAGTTAGTAGTAATTGTAATACTGTTTTCAGAATGCAGCATTGTGTAATTATAAAAGTTTGTTGTAATAGTAATACTGTTTTCAGAATGCAGCTTTGTGTAAATGTAAAGGTGGTAGTAAATGGTTATACTGTATTCAGAATGCAGCTTTGTGTACATGTAAAGTTTTTAGTGATGGTAATACCGTTTTCAGAATGCAGCAGCACTGTGTAAAATAAAATTAGTAGTAATGATAATACTATTTTCAGAATGCAGCAGCTTTTTGTAAATGTAAAGTTGGTAGTAATGGTAATACTGTTTTCAGAATGCAGTTTTGTGTAAGTGTCAAGTTTTTAGTGATGGTAATACTGTTTTCAGAATGTAGCATTGTGTAAATTTTTAAAGTTTGTAGTAATGGTAAAACTGTTTTCAGGATTGTGTGAAGTTTGTAGTGATGGTAATACCGTTTTCAGAATGCAGCCTTGGTGTGGGAGTTACATGACCACAAAGGCATCATCACCAGCGTCTGTGTCGACAATGGCCTTCTCTTCACTGCCGGCTATGATAAGATTATTCGCTGTTATGATCTAAAGGTATGTATCATTTGGTCCGTTGATCATGGAATGAAAGAATGAGTTGAAGGGAGCAGGGTGGGTATTCCCAGGGTGGGATAGAGAGGAAAGAGTGTGACGGGGCAATTGTTGTTAGGGTTGCAGAGACAGCTGTGTAAGTTTCGGTTGGATGATGTGCTGTATCTGCGATTGCTGTAGTGCTACACAAATTGTTGAGAAAGGACTGAGTCATCAATCTTAAGACAAGTTGCACCATAACATCAGCTGTATATCATGTATTTGCTTTAAAGCAGTATTTCTAATCTTATCATTACTGTACTTGATTTAATTAATCCAGATGTACCTGTGGAGTCATTATTTTTCATGAACGTTGAAGGTTTGTTTTTTTGTTTGACCGTTTCTAGTTGCATTGTTCTTCATAATGCTGTCTTTCTTTATTTTCAGAGCCATAAGCTGTTACATTTGATGTATGGAGCGGGGGAAAATGCGTTATCATGAAGATGGCTATCCATAATTCCATCGTAAGTTTTTTTTTTTTTTTTATTTCTTTATTGTATTTGTGTTATGAATAGATTTGTACATATTACAGTGTGTTCAACTAAAACTGGGTTGGCACAGGCACGCACGCAGACACACACACACGCAGACACACACACTCGCACACATGCACGCACATCCGTTTTCCCATTTCAGTTTTGATTTTTGATCCACTATTGGTTTTGAATGGCAGAAAAATGAAATTTTAAACGCTTCAAAATGGAGTTGCTCATGATGACAGTTTGTACAATAGACCCTCAAAAGATCCTGGCATTCAGCATTTGTCTAAATGGTTGTATATTTGTTTCCAGCTGTACACAGGTAACAGGGATGGAGAGATAGAAGCCATCGATTTGCGAGATATGGGAAGCTTTGCGTGTGAGGTGAGTGATCTTATTTAGAAATGTGTATGTTGTGTACAAGTCGGATGTCTATTTACACCATCAGTGTAAATTATCATGTCTCAAGGATGTGGGATGTCTATTTACACCCATCACATACATGCCTACCCCTACGGAACTTCCGTATTTTCTATGGCAATTAACAAAAAAAATGAAGTAGCTTCGGCAATTACAGAAATTTATTTTTTGTTACGGTAAAAAAAATTTTCAACAAAATTTACTTAAAACGATCGCGAGTTGAAGCAGACGATACTTTTGAAAGCAGAAGCAGAACACCGAATGTAAAAGGGACGTAAAGCCCCGTCTTCATCAAGCAGACGAATAGCGTATGTCTCCAATGGCTTCTGCTATAGAGGGATGTTAAACTCAGTTATTCAAAGCAAAAGATGCTTTTAAAAGCGGAAGTACTAAACTGGATATCGTAAGTAATTGAAGTTTCGATAAACATGGCGTTTAATACAAAGAGAAAGCAAATGGATGTGCCAACTGGTGATGCCGATGAACCTGCATCAGAAAAGCGTCAGCCGTCACAGAAGTTCCTGGACAAATACAGTGGCAATTTTCCCTTCATTGTGAAATTGGACTCTGATGATTCAAAAGCAAAGTGCGTGATTTGTGACAGCGCATTTTCTGTAATTAAAATGTGGCAGTAAAGTTTTGTCTTATTCTATGCATAGGTGAGCTGATTATGACACACTGACCAACTCTTTCCACAAACTGTTTCAAAAGAAAAAAAATGAATGAATGCTACTGATTTTGAGTCCGTGCTACTGAAATTTATAATCAGTGCTACTGAAATTCATTTTTAGGGGTAGGCATGTATGCCGTCAGTGTAATTCATCATGTCTCAAGGGTGTGGGGGATGTCTATTTACACCATCACTGTAATTCATCATGTCTCAAGGGTGTGGGATGTCTATTTACACCATCACTGTAATTCATATTGTCTCAGGGGTGTGGTAACTTTCTCCTGTGGACACATGCTGAGCAAGGATTCCCTTCTCTCTGTAAATTTGCCAGTTTCAGCAAAAATTGAAATTGGAAATAGGTGGAATTTTTCTTTATACATTCTGTTTCTGAAAAAAAAATGATTGGGGACAAGAATTATTTTTATTATGTGGCAGTCCAGTTCTCAGAATTCTGGTTGCTTTGTTATGTCTGCTAGCAGACGGCGTTGAAGTCACAAATCTTGTGTTAATCGCAAGAGCAGCGTTGGCATTTTGTCTTATCAGTGGAAGGCATTGAAGGCAAGGTAATGTGCTCTGACAGGATCATCATGCATGGACAAAACATTGCCAAGGTGAAAGAGATTGACAAAAGCTGAATGAACAAATGATCATCATGCATGGACAAAACATTGCCAAGATGAAAGAGATGGACAAAAGCTGAATGAACAAATGGTCATCATACATGGACAAAACATTGCCAAGATGAAAGAGATTGACAAAAGCTGAATGAACAACATGGACAAAACATTGCCAAGGTGAAAGAGATGGACAAAAGCTGTATGAACAAATGATCATCATGCATGGGCACGTTGACACCAGACTGCACCAGTCTGAAAACAAATGTCAGAGAGGTCTCCAGATCAGAAAAGATGTGTCTTCCAGACACTCCCCTCCCCTGTAAAATATCAGCAATTTTTACTTTTTCTCAGCGTCGGCCCACTGGACAAGAATCTTTTAGGTGTGTGTGTAAGGGGTGTGTATGGGCAGTTTAGTTGTTGTTTTTTTGCTTTTTGTCTCACCATCACACTTTGCTGCTGTCCCATCAGTGTTCAGCTGATTTTCTGCTTCACTCAGTGGGTACCCAGTGTTCCCACTAGGTGTGAAATTGTGACGGTCATTATGACCCTCAAACTGTAAATTTTGGGGGTCTTTTTTTATGAGGGTCGGGTCAACAAACTTTCGTGAACGCTGGGGATGGTGTTGGACGATTTGGGTCGGGTGTAGATAAAAGATTGGGAGCAAAAAGGGGGAATGATTGAAAAGTAGGTGGGGAATTGGGATTCATCCAATGGCCGTCACTGTCTCGGCATCATCTGAGTTTACTGACTGAGTAACAACTAAGGGTAGAGGTTTGATCTGCCACAGGTTCATGTGACCATGCTTTTGCTCTTTGGAGGTACTGTAGCATTGACCTTTAGACACACAGCTGCATGTACATGCGCATGGGCAGAGAAGGGAAAACATTGAAGCTGTATCCTTTTACACCTGGTGGGCCAGCACATTCCATGAGAAAAATAATGTGTGTGGCAATGATGCACAGAGTGGTGGTGTTATGCATCAGAGTTGAACTTCTGTGCTTCGTTTCACACACATCTTTAGAAACACAAAGTAATTTCACCTGTTTCAACAATATTAGTTGGCTCAAATCATGTGTGTAAACCCCAGTTTGTGTAGATTTCATTTTCTGTCGTCTTCCCTCTTCCTCATGTTCACTATTGTTATTGCCACTATGGTCATGATGCCTCATTCTCCCAAGGGCAATACAGGAGATAGCGAGATTGAGTTTGATCCTCTTCACAAAATAGACTCCAGCTCTTCCTCTCGCTCTTTCCCTGGCCTTCACCCTCTCCCTCCCCACCCTTTCCTGTCCCCCTCCTACAAAAAATGACCAAATCATAACAGGGAGTACCAGAGGAGAATGGCCATAAGATCTGGTCACCAACAACAAGGTGAAAGATTCTCCAGTGGCAGTTCCCGAGGTTATTGTCCTCACCAGTGAGAGAGATGCCCCCAGAGGAGATGTAGCACTGCTTCTTAAGTCACTTTGGTCATGCTAAGTGGATCCTGTTCAGATTCAGTGTATTACAGGTCTCAGTATAGGAAGCCTCCTTCTGACAACAGTGACTGCATAGTTATGGATCCAGTATGGTTGAGTACCTCCCCTCCAGGGAAGGTCCCTGTGAATGAACCAGTCAATGCATGGTCATGGATCCAGTATGGTTGAGTACCTCCCCTCCAGGGAAGGTCCCTGTGAATGAACCAGTCAGTGCATGGTCATGGATCCAGTATGGTTGAGTACCTCCCCTCCAGGGAAGGTCCCTGTGAATGAACCAGTCAGTGCATAGTCATGGATCCAGTATGGTTGAGTACCTCCCCTCCAGGGAAGGTCCCTGTGAATGAACCGGTCGGCATGAAGTGTTGTGACTAACATGATCACAGTGCAGGCATGGAGGTGGAGGGAAAAAACAAACTCCGAGTTATTGTGAGTGCAGAACATGAAGGCCCACCAAAGTTCATAGTTTTACTCATAATGACTGCTGTAGATGATTATTTTAGGCCAGATTATGTTACTTTGTACGTGGCATCAGGAATGCCTGACAGCAGTGTACTCTTTAGTGCGACAGGAAGTCTGAGAGACTCTTGAAGACACGCTGCTTAAGTCAGTGGATCGCTGCTTTATTTTCCCAGTCTCCCTATTTGAGAGTATCTCGTTACTTAGCATTTCTGGATTGGAATGAAATGGGGGTTGAAATTCACCATTGCTATATATGCTTCTCAAGGGGAGTTGATACCTCCCAGCTGCAACCCGTGAGTCTGTTATTGTACCGCAGCAGGGCTTGGTATGGGAAAGAGTTTTTCAACAGCAGGTGTCTGTGTCCATTGAGTTTGTGGATCTGCTAAAGCAGATGTTTTTTTTTTCTTTTTTGTAGTTACTGAAGCATTATGTGCATGTGTCCCAGCGCATTTGCATGTACACATACACTCATTTCTGTTCACACACAAACATGCATAGAGACACTCTCACAAGAAACACACACACACACACTTACATCTCTGGTGTCTCCTACCCGGCGTTCCAATTTTGCGTTTTTCTGCTGTTTTTGCAGTGTGTGTCATGCAGCATGATATACGGCCTGCAAGAGCACCTGTGGCACCACCTGGTGACCGACCACTTGCTGCCCAACACGCAGGCCATGCGATGCCCCTGGTCTGACTGTGCCGTTGTGCTGGACACTCGCTCTTCACCTGAGGTCAGTGCAGCGTGAAAAATGAATCGCAGTTTTGCAGGGTTCTTTGATTTTTTTGTTTGTAAGAGGGTGACAGAGGGGTGGGTGGGTGGTTTCGTTCACATATCTTAGAGCAAAAAATTGCTCTTTGGATTGGCAGGATAAGTTGTCTGGGATGTGTGTGTTGCTCCGTCTTCCTTGTGTGTGTGTATTGCTCTGGTCTTCCTTGTGTGTGTGTGTGTATTGCTCCAGTCTTCCTTGTGTGTGTGTATTGCTCCAGTCTTCCTTGTGTGTGTATTGCTCCAGTCTTACTTGGGTGTGTGTTGCTCCGGTCTTGTGTGTGTGTGTATATTGCTCCAGTCTTCCTTGTGTGTGTATTACTCCGGTCTTCCTTGTGTGTGTATTGCTCCGGTCTTCCTTGTGTGTGTGTGTGTGTGTGTTGCTCCGGTCTTCCTTGTGTGTGTATTGCTCCGGTCTTCCTTGTGTGTGTGTGTTGCCCCAGTGTTCCTTGTGTGTGTGTGTTGCTCCAGTCTTCCTTGTGTGTGTGTATTGCTCCGGTCTTCCTTGTGTGTTGCTCCGGTCTTCCTTGTGTGTGTGTGTTGCTCCGGTCTTCCTTGTGTGTGTGTATTGCTCTGGTCTTCTTTGTGTGTGTGTGTGTGTTGCTCCGGTCTTCCTTGTGTGTGTGTATTGCTCCGGTCTTCCTTGTGTGTGTGTGTGTTGCCCCAGTGTTCCTTGTGTGTGTGTGTTGCTCCAGTCTTGCTTGTGTGTGTGTATTGCTCCGGTCTTCCTTGTGTGTTGCTCCGGTCTTCCTTGTGTGTGTGTGTTGCTCCGGTCTTCCTTGTGTGTGTGTATTGCTCTGGTCTTCTTTGTGTGTGTGTGTTGCTCCGGTCTTCCTTGTGTGTGTGTATTGCTCCGGTCTTCCTTGTGTGTGTGTGTGTGTGTGTTGCTCCGGTCTTCCTTGAGTGTGTGTGTGTGTTGCTCCGCTCTTCCTTGTGTGTTTTGCTCCGGTCTTCCTTGTGTGTGTGTGTGTGTTGCTCCAGTCTTCCTCATGTGTATGTGTATTGCTCCGGTCTTCCTTGTGTGTGTGTGTATTGCTCCAGTCTTCCTTGTGTGTGTGTGTTTTGCTCCGGTCTTCCTTGTGTGTGTGTGTATTGCTGCGGTCTTCCTTGTTCTAGCATTTCCTGTGTTTTTTATTTTGTTCTGTAACTCTTCCAAGTTTTGTCATGGTCATGCGTTCACTCCCCCTTTTTGTGTGTAGTTGTGGCTGTTCACTTGATTTTGCTTGCTCATTCATTTGATTTTATGAAGAGTTGCATAAGAAAGGATGTAGATTGATGATATCAATAACATCAGTGTAGCGAAAATATATTACCAAGTACAAAATACATTAAAAGTTGGAGAACAGTATGCTCCTGATGGAAAAAAAGAAAAATCCAGAAACTGGGATAAAGACCGAGAGCGTGAAGCTGACTTTGACATGTCATTTTTTTTTGTTTTCAGAAGGCAGGAGAGCACCTACGCCAACACATCAATGTCAACCATTAGTTAGTAATGTGTGAAATGTAGGCAGACTGACAGATGTTGAAGGGGTGTGAACAGACACTGCTGCCCCTTGACACTGTCCAGGCCAGGAAGGTCAGATGAGACGCAGATGAGTTGGCTAGCCATGTTTAATGCAGCCAGTTTGTCTTGCTTTCTCATCAGTCTTCAAGAAGATTCATTGCAGAAGAGTGTATAGGATCAAGCAGTATAATCTTACAAATGTTATGTAAATTTTTTTTTTTTTTAATAATTGCTGTCATAGAAGGAGACACTGCAAAACTTGTGTTTCAACATATATTTTTAGTTTTTACAAGTTATCGTAGGTCTTTCTTGATGAAAGTACTGGCAAAAAAAAAAAGAAAAAAAGGGAAAGAGCAGGGAAATGTTTGAATAAAGAATTATGTCAGGGATGCTTTGGAAAGCATGCAGCGTCATCAGTGAGCCCAGATTTTACATGCAAGTGGTCCAGGACTGTGTTCAAGCTTCAGGTTGTGTAGATGTAAAATACACCTTTACTAGATCTCAAGCCAAGTGAAGCCGATCTGATTCAGGGAATGGACCATGACAACTTACATTCAGATGATGGTGTGCTTTCAGATGATGTGTGTACATTCAGATGATGCTTGTGTCGATGTATATTACGGTGACTGCCAACTCCCAGGCATATGTTCTGTATGTGTTTGCACATGCACTATGCACATAGCACACCTGACAGAGTAAAGTGCCTTTCTTTACAAAAGGTTTGAAATCTGTAGTGTATAAAGGGTTGAGATGTATTAAAATGCTGAGTGAGGTCATTGCCTTTTTTGAGTTATTTAAATGGCAAAACAAAGTCTTTGTCATGCGTGTATGTCATGCGAACAAACTCTTGTTTGATCAGTGATTTGTGGATAGATTGCTCTTGTTCAGGCATTGTATATTGTGGGAGGGCAGGGGAGGGGGGGGGGGGGGCATACTTCAGCGTGTACAAAAATTTCATGGACTTTTTGTGTGTATTTGAGACAAAGAATAGATATTGATCTGTTGATAAGATGTTGTGGTTAAAGGAGTATGTTTTTATGCCTCCTAGTCTCCCTATAGTTACTCCAGAATATGACAACATTGATTTGCTGGATTATGTTCGTGAGGTTTTTTTGTTTGTTTTTCTTTGGTCAGACAAGACCAAACAAAAAAAAAAAGTAGAAAAATCCTTGGAATGTGTGTGTAATATAATGGTGAAGATTTTTATTACTCTCAAGAACTTAATGTGGGGATGAAGGTCAGTTATCACATTTTTAGCATGTGTGAATACTACATTGTGAGAAGGGGGAAAAGACAGAACTCTGTCAGCAAATACTGGTGTTCATCTGTATGTTGTGATAATAGGCTTGACTAAAAGGTTTAATTTAATAACAACATGACTTTTGGATTCTGAAAACATTGGAGGTGCAGCCACGCACTTGCCAGGTGTGCATTGAGATTAAGGCATAAACAGATCCTATCCAGACTGGAGAAAACATGAAAACACAAGTGTATTTTTTGTTTGTGTGTGTGTGTGGGGGGGGGGGGTATTTTTAACATAACCAGCAGAAAGCTTTTTATTATTGGAACTCCAAAGTATTGTCGGTGGAAAAATTGTGATTGCCGTAGTTCATATGCATCCTAGGGTTTTTGTCATAGTTCCTATGCATCCTAGGGTTTATGTCGGACAGACCTGTAAACCAAAACCAGCACAGTGAAAAGAAAAAAGATGCATGGTTCTTCACAATGGCAGTCCAGTTGGGTCATCCCAGATTTCAGAGAGATCTGTCAGAATTGATAGGTTGTGCAATACAGTTGATACTGTAATTTAGTGTAAATGCCAGAAAGAATGTCTTTAACTGTAGAGACATGTTTTTAATAAACCAGGAAAGTCGTTCCAGTGAAACAGAGCCATGTGGAAAATATCCTCATATCTGAAAGTGAACATTCATACTGGGGGGAAATGAGTACTCTGACACATCCAGAGGTATAGATACTTGTGACCACTTTGTCCATGTGATCAGTTGCTCTGTTCTTTGCTATTTTCTGTACATCTTTTATTCTGCTTGGGAGTCTGGTGATTTCAGACTGAAAGCAAAAGTAAGCATATGTTTGTCTTGTGGCCCAGTAATATGAGAAGAAAAATGACTAGTGATTGATTTTTGGAATATTATATCCGTTGTCTGTGGATACAGCCTGTAGAAATGCTATTCTGGATAACCAGTGGGGCTTCAGAGTCAAGACATGAAAGACAGGTTGTTTAGAAAGTATTTTTACAGAATATTCTCCATCTTTTCATAAATAAGTTCTGCATAATTTCTGAATTAGATCATGTTGCTTTTAGCTTAGTTGACCACCAAGGGCCATATCAAAGCTGTCACCTTCCCCATGTTTACATGAAAGTACTTCTGCACCACACACCCCTTCTTCCTCCCCGTCTGTTCAACTCAAAAAGTCCCTATGAATATTTTCTTCTTCAAAGTCTTTGGGTAGTTTGTATTTCGTCTGCAAAGCTTAGAGAAAAAAAAGTATATCTGGGCACTGTTTGTGTTGAGAGTTTGTTTATTTCTCATTTAGTTATTGTGTGGCCTTTGATTGAATAATCACCGATTGTAGTGTGTTACTCTGCTTAGTAGATAAACACAGACTCTGTGTCATGGGCAGCCTACCATTTCTAATTTTTATCATCTCTCTCTCTCCTCTCTCCTAAGCTAAAACTCTGCAGGTTACCAGTTGTGAGACTGTTGCATATGAACAATTTTTAATCCCACCCTTCAGTTAGCCATTCAGTCTTTGGGAATGATGTAAACCATGACCTGTGTGCATGTGTTTTATGTGCGTGGCATCCACCTCACCTACACATGTGGCCTACCCTTCTCTGAAAGGTGGAATGGAATATAATGTGCTTGCAAGATTTTTATACTTGTGTCGGCACATGGGGCGTGGTAAGTCTTGCCCAAAGGGGATTGGGGTCTGCACAGTCGTTAACTTCTGTGACAAAAATCGCTTCCAGCCTGGCTTTCTGTGAGAAAAGTGGCTCCGGCCCGGCCTGTTTTCTGTGAGAGAAAAATCACTGCTAGCCTGGCTTTCTGTGAGAAAAATCACTGCTAGCCTGGCTTTCTGTGAGAAAAATCACTGCTAGCCTGGATTTCTGTGAGAAAAATCACTGCTAGCCAGGCTTTCTGTGAGAAAAGTGGCTTCTGGCCTGGCTTTCTGTGGGAAAAATCACTGCTAGCCTGGCTTTCTGTGAGAAGAATCACTGCTAGCCTGGCTTTCTCGAATGGTATTCGAATCCTGGACCCTGGAACAAGAGTCTGATGCCTTATCTGCTTGGCTAACGAGACCTATGTTTTATCATTTTAAAATGTCAATTCTTGATTTACTATTTTTATTTTCCTGGGGAGGGGTGTGGTGAAAAATAAGGGATGGAACACCTGTGCTAGTTCGTTGCTGATCACACAGGTGTGACTGGAGCAAGGCTGCTTTAGCTACAGTGGCTGTGCAAACTAACCGATGCTGTGATTTATGACGGGAGGAGGTGCTCACCTTGAGCATTCTTCTCAAACCAAAAAACAAAATTCTGCTTTCAAAAGGCTGCCAGTGAGGCTCTCTTTTCATGATTAGGGTTCCTTGCAACATTTGAAAAACTCTCATGCTTTTCAATAAATGTGATAAAAAGACCTGTTCATATACATGTTTCCCACTCTTTCGTGCCCGAAAAGCCTTTGTAAAATTATGCAGAGATATGTGGAGTTATGTTCAGTTAATGACTTTTAGCTTTTTGTTCGTTTAATGAAAAAAAAGTGAGTTTGCTTAGCAAGTTAGGAAACTAAGAACATTTTGGTTAGTGAATTAAAAGTCTTTATCCAGTAAATGTCTTATCTTGATTGGATAATACTCTCAGTAATTGTTCTCAGGCCAGTTTTTTTAATTGTGAGATGATAATGCGTGTCTTTTCAAAGTTATTGTTCTTGTTGGTTTTTACTAATCTATGGATGTATGTCCTTCTCAGATCAAATGCTGCTATAATAAAAGATTGAACTGTCTTGTCTTGTTCATCATGTGATTTGACCAATTTTTTTTTTTTTTTTTTTTTTTTTTTTTTTTTTTTTAATCTCTCTTCAGTTCTTTGAGTAAGGAAGAGAAACAGTGAGCCAGCAAACCTGTCTCATAGCACAAGTCACATTCTGTTTTTTTTTTTTAAACATACATGTTTTACACACACTTAAAAAGGCTAAATTCATGCAGTGTTTTAATGAAATATGATAAGAAACTTACTCATTTTGAACCTGTGACTTTTCTTTTTCGTATACAGTGGGAGAGCTTGAGGAATAAAAGAGGAGCAAAGGATGGGAGGGAATCCTGTTTTCAGGCTGCAGGAAGGCCAGGTTAATTCGGCCATGTCAAACTGGGTTTCTTGCTCAAAGTAAACCCTTTCCTTTGCAGAGCCCACAACTAAGAGCAATCAGAGCATGCCGACCTTCAGAAAGGAAAGAATAACAGATGGTTGGCAAACGCTGACTGGGTGCTTGGGGCAACAGAAGTTAAGTCAGATGTAGCGACTTTCATTTTCATAATAGAATCCTCTTTGTCTTCATTTATATTTGCATCAACACAATCGGGTCTGTAAGCAAACACGGTTCTGTTGACACAAAAACCACATGCAGATACAATCCAACTTTTTGATGCTGCTTCCATCCAGACTCTGGGCTGTTTTTTTTCTATTTTTCCAGTTTTTCTCTTGACCAATGTAATCCAGGCAAGATAAGACACCAAAGTTGTCAGAAATGATGTCTGATCGAAAAGAAAACTTAGCCCTTTTCACCTAAAATATGGTTTGACCCTCGCTTTTCTATGCACACCTTGGTCAAACTTTTTTTTTTTTAACTTTGCATGTTGTAGGCTGATCAAAAGAATAGTCAAATAAGGACTTTCTCTGAAAGCAGCCAACCAAAGCAAAGAATTGACATGATAGGTTGGAATCTTGAATGCCGATTTGTGGATGTTTAATTTTAACAACAGCCAAGCCACAGTTCCCATTAGGGGAGAGCTAAATTGCTCTGCTTGTTTTCTTTGTGAAAATAGCAGGGTATGAAATTCCAAGAAAATTTGTAGTTGTCCTTTGGACAAGTAAAAGCAAAAAAGTTCTGCTGCTCTACCCCATTGTTTCTTCTTGCCCTTCCCTTGAGCCAAGAGGTGGTTAAGAAATGTATGACCAATGATGACATGCACTGTAGAAGTGTGATGCTTGCCTGAGAGGAAGACCTGAAGGGAGTAGATCTGTCGTTTCCACACTGACAAAGCAGGTTTCTGGAGCACGCCTTGTCTTGGTAAGACAGCACTCTGCTGGTATTCCTTCTGAGAAAGGCTATGGGGGAGAGGAGGGGAGGGGAGGAGGGTGTGTAAAAAGAAGGGGGGGGGGGGGAGTGATACTGGAGTGCGCTGAAGCTGACTGCTTGATCTAATCAGCTTTTCACTGATGCAGTCAAGAACTAGTTGCCTAATCGACAGGTACAGCTTTTCCAACAATCGTATGGGTGGATATTTCAGGGCCTGAATGAAATGGTAGTAAACAAAACAGTGATGTTTACTGTTTTCACATGACATTGTCAGCTGCACATGTGAAGTAAACAGTAGGTATGACAGCAAAGTAGTAATACATCGCTGATTTTCACCAGAGTTAAGCATGGGACCACAAAGCAAAGGGGAGGAAATGAGCTTTTGCCACAATAAGTGGCAGACAACTGCTTCCAGACAGACATTTAATAAAAAAAAAAAAAAGAGCTGCATTTGAAGAGGTTACTTGGGGTGGAAGCTGTTAAAATTTGTTGTGAACAATTCATATCGTACAAAAAACAGCAGGGTGAGCTGCCATTTTCTGTTCACTGTTTCAACCCTACATCCTGTAGCTTGCCTTTCTTTCGTTTGGTTTTCATCTTTGTACCATCCATTCAGGAAAGGTGTGCCAGGATGGAAAGCAGTTCTTGAGATGGAGAGATGTGGCTGTTGCAGGTGTTCACTTTCGTCAACAAGTTGCTGGTTTTCAGTTCTAATCACTGCCATTTTGTCGACGAACTGAAGAAAATCAAAGATGTGTTCAGTCAATATCAAACACAATAAAATCAAGAACAAAATAAGTTCATGTCATGAATGTATAATTGTCATTAAAAATTACCATAATCGAAGGTACAAAAAATGTTGAACCTTGAAATGTTCAGTATGAGAAAACATTTGAGGAAAGGACCATGGAAGAACCCATTTTGTCACGTGGTGGAAAGAACACTGGAAAGCCTGCTGTCATGGTGGAAAGAAGACTTGAAAGCCTGCTGTCGTGAGAAAGGCAAAGAAAATGAAAAACAGAAAGGAAGATGGATAGAAAGAGGTGTGTGGTTGAGTGTTGTTATGATTCCTTAAACTCCATGAGAAGTTCCAACAACAGATTTGAACACAAGACAACAAAACTTCACACATAAACAAGCCGTTCATATCAATGCATGGCAAAGATGATACTGACATGTTCAATCATGAAATGTATCGATAAAAAATATGTATATCTTTAAATAAAATGAATTTTTTTTCCTTTTTGATTGCATGAATGCCTTCCGGTGGACCTATTTCAAGGATCACAAACATTGAATATTTCCCTACTGAACAGTATACATATATCAGTGGTGGTAAGTTAACTTTTTCTGCAGTTTTCACAGCAATGAATAAAAGACAAGAAATGTGAGCTTTTTCCAATGTCTTTCCTTCAAAATGCATCTTAAACAAGCCATTCAAAATCAAGTGCACTTATATAGTTCCTGCCTTTCAGTACACATATACAAAATGTAAATGAAGCTTTCTGTATTAATTCAATAATGAATCATATTACACAGAGTATCCATGCACTCAAAATATGCACAGCAATGAAGACAAAAAGTGGTACATCTAGGGTGAACTGAGGCCATGTGGTATTGCACCATGTGAAAGAGTGGAGACATGAAAGAGAAAGTTGACCTTCATGGAGTGTTTGTGTCCGACAGACTAACCACATTACATCAACGTTGGACGACACTAGCTGGCCAGTAGCAGAATCAAAAGGTGACGGTAGCAAGGTCAGAGTGCATGCTTGTTGGGTTTGACTGTCGGTGTGTGCAGAACAAGAGACCCACCTGGGTATTGCCCATTGCTGCATCAGACTGTTGCCCCCTATAAAACTTGTTCTTTGTCAGTGTTTGTTGTTATTGTTATTTTCTTCTTGATTTTTTCTTTGTATTTTTTTTCTGATGTTTGCTTTTCCATGTTTAATGTGCATATAAAAATGTTAACATGATGACAACAAAAAAAGTATTTCATTTGCACAGATGAAGGATCAATGATTTTATCACATATGCGTTGTTCATGAGGTTTGAGAACAAGTAAATGAACAGAAAAAAAAATGTCCCCCAAAATATGAATAACAAATTCAGACTGTTTACAGTAATTAAATGCATTCAACAGTTAAAACCACAGTAATATTGCTATAAAAAGAAAGAGAAAAAAAAGACATGCCTACGATCATGTGAGATGTGAAATGTAGGCAACATGTTTACCCTTCCCACACTACACAGATCAATGGCTTGGCAATAGAATGTCACAGATCAATACTTGTTTACATACTTCACTTCACAGTGCACACATTGTTCAGGCTCATAATGAAGGAACATAAAGAAATGTGCACAAAAAAAGTATCCAAACTCTTTCTGCCACTAAGGTTTTCTTTTGACAATGGGGAACAATATCAGCTAAAATGCATTCAACAGATACACATACATCTGTACACAAAAAAATGTACATGCATGCACACACACACACACACACACACACACACACACACACACACACACACTCACTCCTGCAGACTCTCGATCACACACACACACCCCCCGCATGCACAAAAATAAGGCTACCTACCAATTACAGACAGCTCTTCAAAAACTTCATAAGGTATTCCTTGAAAGAATGTTGGCAAGGTGCTGGCAAATTTCAACCAACAAAAAGTTAGATGTGCTCCGTATCATCCGGGGACTGTCGGTCAGTCAGTGGATCACCAAAGGCAAAGCGCACACATGGCAAGTGAACTTGGCTCCAAAGGAACCCCTCCATCCCTGCGTGGCCATGCCGCCAATCTTGAACACCACCTTGCGCACCCCGGGCTTGTAGTCTGTGAATGTATATTCCACCTGTACATTGTGACAACAGAACATGACATGTAGGCAAAGTGAAAGCACTGGCAGTAGTTCTACACAGATGGATCTACAGGTAATGTCAGTTCACTTCAAAATGAAGGTCCCTTTTTTCCCCCACATCTTGGTAGCTGCAATTGCTGTGACTGTGTTTGTCATTGCTTTTTTTTTCTTCTGTTGTTTGTGTTGGTCTCCCCTTTGCCACTCCAGTGGCGTTCCATCCTCTCTCCAACTTGTTGTGCATACAGTCACATCCAGGTTTTTCCTGTTGAATCTCCACACTGGCAACCCACAGGGATCAGTCAATGCTATGCTGTCATGAGGCAACCCACCAGGGCAGACCATGCACTGCGGCTGAGTCACTTAGAGATGTTCAGTGATGCTTGTTCAATCCAACATATGCATGACACCTACTAAGCTCAGTATCAACTTTCAGGAGTATGATAATCTTAGATATCCCCTTTCGTATATGCCCCCTTCCCCTTTTCCCCCACTACCCGCTTCATGTGCCCCTTTCTTTCTTCATTCATGTGTATGTGTCATGGTTTAAAAAAATGCAATGAAATGTTTATTACAAAAAAAAAAGCTCAGTATCAACAATGATAACTGCTTCGTTCCAGGACCAGCATGAGAGAGGGTTCCTCTCTGGAGAACACCATCACATCCATTCCAGAACAGTCTCCATGAATTTTTCCTTGCAGAGACTGAAAACTTTGACACTAACTCATTGTGGGCATGGACATGGAGAGAGAATCAAAGCTGCATTGGAAATTTGTACCAATATTTTGGTCAGCAAAAACTGAATGACTGGTCACAGAAGTATTTTCTGGCTAAAAAAATGTCAATAACCTACATCTTGGTTAACCTGAAAAACAAATTTCAGTCCCTCCAATTTCAAACAGTACATACTGAACTACACTTCTCTCTTAACAGAGAGATGTAACACATTCATGTGTTACACAAGTCTATAGTCACATTCATTTCATGTACTATGCAAAATTTTGCTTGGCAAAGACAGTTTTTAAGCACTCCAAGTCTTTGAGGTGTATTTTTCTGTTAAAAATCACCTTATCTTTGATGTACAGACAAGACAAGTGTTGATGACATGAACAGAAGCTGAATCAAACTTGGAGTTATTCAAACTATATCCTAGCCAAGTTCATATATTACACAATTCTGTGCTGCATATGATTTATGCGGGAACATGGATTCTCTGTAACAAATTCGCATGGTAGCACTGTTATTTCATCAAGCATAATGTGGGCATTCAGAGTCACATTGCTGTTCGTCAAGTTTTACCCTGGCAGACCTGCATACTCTGTATGTGCTCGTTGTGGCCCATGGAACCAAAAAAGCCACCATCATGTCTCAAAGCTTGAGTAAAACCAACATACACCCAGTCCTAACATATCTTTTTAAAAAATGGATTTCATGGTTATAGAACACACACACACACACACACACACACACACACACACACATAAACAAACACCAACATACACCCAGTCCTAACATATCTTTTTAAAAAATGGATTTCATGGTTATAGAACACACACACACACACACACACACACACACACACACACACAACAAACACACGCACACACACACACACACACACACACACACACACACACACACAATGTGCACATGCACGCATGCATGCACACACATACTACTACTACTACTACTACTACTACTACCACCACAAAACAAACCTTGTGCCATATTTTGCGAAGGACTTCATATGAAAGATCCACTTCTTTCTCAAAGCGGCCAGCCTCTCTCTTCCTCTTGTCGATCAGCCGAACCAGCATGTAAAACTTGGCCCCTGATTCCTCATGGGCTGCACACCTGAACACACCAAACTCTCTGATGCCAATCAAGTCTGAAGAGTTGCTCCAGAATTGCCGCGATTGACGAGGAAAGGCCAGAGAGCTGATATGGCAAGACGATCACATGGTGCACTTTTTACCTGATATGTTTTTCAATAGTTTTATCTGCAGAGACACAAAGCCAAGCAGCAAAGAAGTTCCCATAAAGTTTATTATTAAAGATGATACAAGGTATTATACAAACAATGAGGACCACTTCCATACAATGATAGCAAGGATCCACTTTGTGCGAAAAGAAGAAACTTGAACATGAACCAGAGCACATCATTGTAGAACATGTTGGATGACTGCAAAATCCCATCCATGTCCTTTGAAATTGTGAACATCATTAAATCCTTTCATGAGAGACAACAAGAGTAGAACTCCAGCTGAGGTCTTCAACAATGTTCTGGACTGTGAATATGAAGAGTTCATGGAAAACATGACTGTAAAAAAAAATGTGCAATGAAATTCACTTGGGAGGTAAAGAGTAAAGTGAGGGCATCAATCCATGCTGTACAGGCAAAGAACTGAGAAGGGGAGAAATAGAGAGAATGATGTGTGTGTGTGTGTGTGTGTGTGTGTTTCCCCCATGGCATTTCATTCGTCAGTACAACTTTGAGTTAATCTGACAATAAACTGGTTTCAGTGTGTTTTTCCAATGCATTCCAATGTTTCAAGTAAAGTCTACAGAGAAGATTGAACTGTTGTAAAATTTCTTTGCCTCAATCAAATCACAACACAAAATTGATAAACATCAGTACATGACTTAATACATGTATACATACCAATACTACCATTTCAAATTGCCTGAGGAAATGAAAGATATCTGCCATTTCATAGATGAAAACTGCTATTGTAACAGTATTGAAATTGGACAGCAAGCATATACATTAACAGAGGTATCTGATCCTAGTCATTATCCTAGTCATTATACAAGTATATACATTCTAAAAAACATTGGTAGTTTTGAAATATTACTGGCTCTGAAAAAAAAACTTCAGCCTTTTATTGAAATAGTCAATCTGGGCAACTTAGACAATCCTGATACATGCTACACTAAGCCAAGACAAAAAAAACATGGGGGAAATTAGTGGGTTGTCCCACATTCCACTGCTTCTTTCACCCAGTCCATCGAGTAGATTCCCACTTCATTGTCTCTCCTCTCATCTCACACACACACATGACAAACAACACACACACACAACAATAACAACAACAACAACAGCAACACACACACACATACATACACACACACACACACACACACTCTCATACACACACATACATACACACACACACACGCACACACACACACACAGAGAGTAAAAAAAGGCATTATTCAGAGGCACCAACAAGTCTCTCCCATATCTAATGTTCTGCTCAAGGAATTCCGGCCCATGCTCACCAGGCAGACACGACAATGGGAGGCCTGAGTTCGTCCAGCACAGCTCTGGAGCACCCCCCTCCTCCAGCAACACCACAGCCTGGCTGAGGAAGGTGTATCTGTAGGAGGTGACCCAGTTCTGAATCCTTCCTGTACAGGCATGCAGGACACAAATCCAGATATACTGACAAAACTTCAATAAATGATATGAAATATGTATCTGAACATTCAGCAACATGAAGTGGAAGAGTTCAATAACTGCTAAGAGTAAGAGTTCATTGTGCAGATGCAATGTTACAAAAATGCCATTGCAACTTTTCTAAAAGACATATTCATATGTCAAAAATGATCGAAGGTACTTTCCACAAAAATATATTTTGAACAGAGTTTTACTGAAGTAATTGTTGTTTGTGCTTGCAAACTGATGGGAAACATAACAATCATTGGTTTGAAGTCATGTACCAATAACTTGATTAGGAACAACTGCATATTTTGTGTACTGTTCAAGATTTAACTCTCACACGGTCTACTCCTTGTCATGGTGAGGGAGCTTGCATATCTCTACGACCCAGACAGCTATGCCAGTGGGAGCATATGCTCCTGGTAGGGCCACCCAAGCTGCACAGGCCGAAGGGTAGAGGTCAGACTAATATAGACCTACTCTCCCGGAGGTTAAAACAGTTTGCATAGGGCTAACACCTCTTTCTAGAAAAAAATCAAGTTACAGAAGCATCAACAACATCAAACCAAGGCATTCACTGGGAGAGGATGGGTCTCCATCCCGGAGACTCATGACGTCAGGCAGTGAAAACTGAAAGGAAGCTGCAAGACCACACACACACCCCCCCCCCCCCCCACCCCCCTTCTGACCCCCAGGAAAACAACAAGGATAGCCACTTAACCAGCGGCCAAGCAGATCCTGCAGAGGAAGTGGGGCTCGATTGGACACACTCTCAGGAAGCCAGCATCCAGCACCACACGCCAAGCCCTGACATGGAACCCGCAGGGGAAAAGGAAGAGAGGCCGACCTTGCGCAGCTGGAGACAAGACACTGAGGCAGAGATAAAGAGGCAGGGGACCAACTGGACAGGCATTCAGCGAGCAACCCAGAACCGAGTGCAATGGCGGAGTGTTGTCGATGGCCTACGTTCACCCTCGAGCCATGGGCCTAAGTAAGTTCAAGATTTAAGACATGTCTTAGGCTGGTTCAGTTTGACTTCACTGATCCAGCAGTAAGTACTGTTTCAACGGGATTTTTCACTGTCACATCATAATCCTACATGCGCTGCTTTACTACAGATATCAAAGCCACCTAAATTGTTTTCCTGATCTAAATACTTCTTTTTGCTGACAGTCTTCCAGTATCCAGTATCAATGCAAGCGACAATGTGAGCTTTTATGATTCCATTATTTAAAACCTTTTTTTTTCCTTTTTTTTTTGATTTGCATTGTCCATGATTATGAACATGCTAATGTTCCCCTGCTGAGATAGCAAACTGTGGCTTGATATTGAAATTTTGTTGTGATATTTTACATTACATATCAACTGAACAACATTATTTATGGACATTTCTCTTGGTAATCACCAGAACAAAAAATTGAAATCAATAAGCGAAAAATGCAGAACAATGAGATAATCAAAAAATACATTCAGCTTACAAACCAACAGTAATGAATACCTTGGATCTCTTCAGCTGGAATGTAGTCCCTGATCGCACACGCTCCGTCAGGAAATTCCTCCACATTAACAACTTGACAACCACGAGGCTGTACCCAGTGATTTCAGGCCATCCACTGAAAAGACATGAGTGGAAAAATGAAGAAAAAGATGAAAGGCGAACTGAAGAGAATGATTTGTGGCAAACTGAAGAGAAACATGAGTGGCAAACTGAAGAGAAAGATGAGTGGCAAACTGTAGAGAAAGACCAATGGCAAACTGAAGAGAAAGACGAGTGGCAAACTGAAGAGAATGATGAGTGGCAAACTGAAGAGAAAGATGAGTGGCAAACTGAAGAGAGAAAGACGAGTGGCAAACTGAAGAGAATGATGAGTGGCAAACTGAAGAGAAAGACGAGTGGCAAACTGAAGAGAAAGATCAGTGGCAAACTGAAGAGAAAGATGAGTGGCAAACTGAAGAGAAAGATGAGTGGCAAACTGAAGAGAAAGATGAGTGGCAAACTGAAGAGAAAGATGAGTGGCAAACTGAAGAGAAAGATGAGTGGCAAACTGAAAAGAAAGATGAGTGGCAAACTGAAGAGAATGATGAGTGGCAAACTGAAGAGAAAGACCAATGGGCAAACTGAAGAGAAAGATGAGTGGCAAACTGAGAGAAAGACCAATGGCAAAGTGAAGAGAAAGACCAATGGCAAACTGAAG